>JAZHYW010042813.1:0-20497 GCA_037355805.1 Ixodes ricinus
TCTCTATTTTGCAATGAAGCCAAAACTATGCGAGCCCATGCGCTAGGCATACCTTGAGAGTTTATCAACACTATGCATGCGGACACTTCAATTCTTCTGAAAAGCCACGGTAAGAGTTCCACATCCTTCACAACGTCGCATAGAAACGCTGACGGCTGACATGGATATATTATAAAAAGAAAAACTCTTCATATGTTTTACTTTTTTGTTGTGTAATACAGACAAAAAGAAATTAAAAGAGCTAAAAATCAATGTCTTATGCTGAGAAAAAATTGGTTGGGTAAACGTCTTCATTCGTTCGCTGTTTGAGCTTGTTTTCAATTTCTGTTGCGGGAATGGCCGTTGTTGGCAGATACAAATCGCGAAAAAGAAAGGATATTTAAAGAAACGGTTTCCAAAATATTATCTTAACCGGTTACGTATGGCGCTGTCTAGCCTTTGGTAGGCTTTGAACAGGGGAGCTGGCAGCTAAGTTACCATGGAGAACGAGCACTTACTTTAGTCAAATCTAACCACTAACCAATTTAGTAAAGGCATTCCAAACCTGTTGTTAATAAACACACTCGCCAAAACCATTGCAGCTGCATCTATAATAATCATCATGCAGTTTGTTCGTGATATATTCTGTGTATACTTTTGGTCAGTAAATAAAGTGCAAGAAATAAAATATTTATGAAACTTTATGTATTTTTTTTAGCTATGCACAAACGTAAGTTCAAACACACGATAACACGAACTTTTTATGTAGCTCTCGAGAATGAATGCCAGCTCATCACAGTTTGATTTGGATCGAAGTGGAATGTGGTCATAAATACGTGTTCTTACATTACCTACGAGTACGAGAATACGTTCACGCGGCGATGAATCCCACCAGAATTATCTCAGCATTTCAAGCAAGTTTTCCGATCTACTATAAAAGAAATGTCGGTATGCTTCTCAGTAACGGCCCAACTTACAACTCAAGATATCCCCAAATTCTTTTTTTTTCAGTCCATTGGCATCGAATGCTGAGAGATTGACCACCGCTTTCAAAGGGGAAGCCTTTATTGCCATTCCCTTCTCGGATCGCTGCGATTCCGACCGGTCGACGATAAGTCGTGACTCGCGCGTATACCCTGGCTCAACGAGGGTTCGTGTGTTTACGCCCCATTGCGCGCACGCGTCATTTCCTCCTTTATAGTTAACCAGTTCTATACACGTTCGATGCTTCTCTTCTTGAAACCATCGTAACTTATCGGAGTAGGTCTTTAAGCCACGGTTGTTATGGTCGTCTTTTATTGCGCTCGTTTACCGCGGTGAAGAGGGACAGGGAAACAGATGGGGTCAGCTTTGGCACGGTACCGCAGCCGTGTGTGGACTACTGGATATCCGGGTAAAGGACAAGACCAATACGTTTAAACACGAAATGCAGTTTAATTGACCTTGTTTTCACTCCTGAAAAGCGCGCGCCATCTAGTAGCTGATCTGCTGATCACCCATGTCCTGCATTGTTCGGCAAGCACTCGAATCCAATCACACGCTTCGTGGTCAAGAAAAAAATGGCGCCCGCCAATGGTCTTTAATGATAATTTTGAAAGGGGTATGTATTTACCCTCAATAATCTGGAGCATCGTTCCCTAGACCAACTCGTAAGTCTGAAGTCACGCCACAGCTCTGGCACTGGCTGCGGGACGGAGCACCCGTAGATGTTTCGCTCTCCGAATAACGAGCCTCTACGCATGCGCCGTGCCCACAGATACCGTGGGCAAGCGCACTTTGTTTACCAACAATGGATCGGTGTATAGTCGCCGACAGAGTGAGACCGGCAGGGCGGGTCTTTCGAACGCGGTTCGCGTGCCTTCTGCTGTGCAACGGCCGCGCGCTTGCACTCTCGAGACGCCGAAGCGTTGACGAATGTGGAAAGCTCACCCTGGGGCCGGGACAACTGAAGCTCCTCCCGCCCGTTCTCACCTTGTCAGTGACTATTCTACACCTAGCGGAAAAACGCTGAACTCAGGGGCTGGGCTGACGAGTGCTTGAGGAGGAAGCCCCGCGTTAGGATCGGACAAAGGGCCCCGCGGTCCGAAAGCTCTCTCTGCCCGAACGGCTAGTGCACAGCACGAAATCCACAACATTCACGCTGAAACATCATTTGCCAGTTGATATAGTCAGAGTGAATCAACTGGGCAAGTAGCCACCGCAAAATAGTAACAAACCAAAACGCATGCCAACAGGGAAGGCTTGACAATGTATAAAGTCGGCTCGTTTGTTAGAGTGCAGCTTCCCAAAACGAGGTCGGAGTTTAAACACCGCCACTCAGTTCGGGCTCCATGTCTGAGCTGTGACCTCTCCCTTGTTTTCATCGACGTTACAGCGGAGAAGACTAGTTTAAATTTGTTCAAGTCACCGGACCGCTTCGCGACTCTCCTTAGGGCCGCGACCCACAGTTTCGACGTGAGCGCGTTGATGAAGGTAAATAAAACTGAAAGAATAAACATACAGAGGGACAGAGCAACACCTCTTTCGACTTTCAACACAAACAGTTTTATTTGGTGCCGGCACCCGGCCCAAGAGACCCGGAGACGAAGAGGATCGAGAAGGGCTAAAAGAGGGAACAAGGAGAGGAGAGGGGTGGTAGGGGGAGGATTAAAGGTGACACAGACAGGAAAATTACTAGCGGTGACGACGAAAGGCCGGAAGGAAAGCCGGAAAGAAGCGAAGCCGCCTGGAGCGACATCACGGGACAACCTAGGCTCACGAGGTTCCTGTCAACGCCAGCAACTGCGGGCGAAGGTATAGCTGCCTCCTTCGTGGAAAGAGAAAGCGAAGGCGCCGAGACATTCCGGGATGCGTGCATTATCGCGTAGGCCTCAACTATCTCGCGGCCTAAGCGACCTCGGTTCGAACCTAAAATTTTTGTCGAAGAGAACCCAGGGCGACATGAGAAGCAGGCCCTATTGTGGACGGCAATCGGATGTTGTGGCTCTCTGTCCCTACCATCGACCTCTCTCTCGTGTTCGCGTAACCTGTCGTTAACGCAGCGCCCATTCTGGCCGATATACTCCGCGCTACAAGACAGACGTATAGTGTAAGCGCGCCCCGACGTACAGGGAACGAAGCTAGTCCCTTTCTTTTTTCTAACATCCTGACTGGGATATTCTAACCCCCATCCACCCCTCACCTTTCCTTGTTCCCGTTCTTCGCCCTCCTTCAGCCTGTCTCTGGATCTCTTGGGCCGGGTGCCGGCGCCTAATATAGCTATTTGTGTTGAAAGTCGAAAGATGTGCTTGTTCTGTCTGTCCCCATGTTTATTCTTTCAGTTTTATTTAACTGCTCTACTCTTTTCTGTTTTTTTTTACTTTCGTATATAGATTATAATTTTCTCTGTTCCATGGGCGCCGCCATGTTTGTGTATGATGGTGCCACCACGCAGAACTGCGGTGACTGCGCTACTGCGTTGTTTTTAGGAGTTTTGTACAAAATGCTGCTGGTGCTGCAGAAAGCAAAAGCCAATCGCAACCGTAGCCCCCCCTCCCCCCCCCCTTCCGTCTCCATAAAGACTGCGGACACCTCGGTTTCTTCTTATCTTTCTGAGGAGGTACTTCAAGCTCAACGGGAAATGATAAATAATGACGAATGAATCCAGCGAGACAAGGGGTGACGCAAAACTGCTGTGCAGTCGGATGCTGAGCTGCGCGTTTCTGATTTTGCTCGGGTTTTGGAAGGAGGTACACATTCGCATACATCGCGTTCAAAAAAGGCTGCAAAAGTACAAATTGAAATTTCACGATGCTGCCTTAGTCATGAAATTGCCCCGAGATTATTTTTGCTGATAAAAAATAAACGCCGGTAAGCGAGTCACTTGACGAGGGGCTTCGTCTCTGCGAAAAGTGAGGCATCAAAGTTGAAAGTCGTCCCTGACAGAAAGAAACAAAAATGCTTGGCAAAAAAATCGAGAGATGTACGCTGGACCGTCATCATATAGAAATGGACGAGAAGTTCACTCACTTACCCGATACCAATGCCAAGTTTCCATCACTGGTTGTCAGTGATCATTCAGAAGGTTGAAATTCTTTTGTATTTGCGAGCTTCCTTTGGTGAGGACAGACTTTGTGGTCGCGCTATGTTCAGTGTAGAAAGAGAAGAAACTGAGCAAATTGACTTTGATGACGTTGTAGATCAATTTGCTCCTGCGTAAGCAAAGGAAAGTCCTGTTATATATTTTATGTAATGCCATTATGTACTAATTTGTGTTTTATACTTGCTCTGTGATTTACCAAGGGTGTCAATTAAAATGTCAGAATCATAAACACCTATTTTCTGCTTACCGCTTTATCTAACCGTAAGAAGGCTTATCTCGGCCACCGAGCTGAGCGGACGTGTCGCGTCGAGCTCCGCCGTTTGATCGCCCAGATTTGCCTTTTCGGAAACGATTGCGACACAGCTCAACATTCGGACCATCCCAGAAGGGCCGCCGGACCATATCGACACATTCTGTGACCGAGTGAGTTTTGCGTTTCCGCCTTATCTCTACTTCTTGCTCGTCCCCAACAACGAAGGAAGCTAGGCCTCGGGCCTAGCGCCCGGTGTGCTCGCCGGCGGCATGGCCGTGCCTACGGCGGCCTCGCACCTGCTTTCAACCGCGCCGCAGGACGCCGGAATTGAAGACAACGATCTCACCCCTGACACTAGATCTACCTCGAATTCAATCGACTGGACTTCAGTTCCGGACTCGCCATCGAAGATAGCCACGACTTCACCGGCCGAGTCTCTTGTCATCCGAGCAACTGTTCGACGGAAGAAAACCGAGACCCCGTACCAACGCCATGACCCCACCCCGAAGCGCTTAAGACACCCGAGTGGATCCAGTGTCGCTACAAGTCTGTGTGAAGCCAGCGAGGACGACGGTGCTGACACAGAAATGGAGCATGTCGCTCATCCTACTGCTACTCTCGACACCGCAGATCACCACACCGTTTCGTGTGAGTCACCCCCGCTCGTTGTGTCTCAAGTGACGCCTGGCCCCACAGCCTCTAAGTCAACAGCCGCCTCTGGCCCGGAGAGCAAAGACGGCGACGCCGACGACGCTGAAGTAGGCTGGCAAACGGCGTGCTACCGCAAACAGAGACCGCAGCAGCAGCGGCACTTCCTCGGCGCAGCACTCTCGCCCTTGTCCTCATCAGACCACCCAGACTCTGTCACATTGGCATGAAATAATATTTCAGAACATATATTCTTAAGCACAGAAGGTGCACAGACCAGGGCTAGAACGATTAGACCTTTCGCGAAGAGGTTGTGATGCGCAGGGTCTTATACAAATGGGTTGAAAATGGACGAGTTTAAACGCAAAAGGTATTTAAAGGGGCGGTGCAACGATTTTATGATTAAAAGAATTTGCATCTTGTCATTTTTACGTTGTTTATCGTGTCCCGGAGGATAGAAAAAACACCTCCTTCATTAAAAATGTCACGATTCCGCTGCATAATCGCAAAGCAAAAGTCGAGCTTTTTCCCCCACCTGCAGCCCCAAGTGGCAGCCGAAGGAACTACGGCGAAAAGATTACGTGACCTCGCTCGGCTCTAAGCTGCAGCATAACGCCCGCTAATGTCAGCGGAGAGAGGGAGAGGAAGCGTCCTCCGAGATAGCACACGGGAAGCTACACGGCACTCCGAATGACGTCACTGGGAGTGCGACCAGGTGTGACCCTGAAGACTGGGAGTGAGTTGAGGGGTGCCCGAAATGCCAATATTTATCTTTTTTTACGCAACAACTAGGACACGCAGGCGAAATCGGTTTTCGGTTCTTTACTTCAGAAGTGTCAGAGGGCAACTTCCACAAATCTTTGACCGAAGTCCGAAATCGTTGCACCCACCCTTTAAGGCTATCGGTCCAAACGGGACGGGTTCGAATGAGAAAGGCGTTTCGGGAATGGCACGAAACGGGACGAGTTCAAACGGGAAGGTCGTTTTGAGAATGGGTCGAAACGGGACGGGTTTAAATGGGAAGGTCGTTTCCGAGAATCGGTCGCAACGGGACGGGTTTAAATGGAAAGGTCGTTTTGAGAATGGGTCGAAACGGGACGGGTTTAAATGAGAAAGGTCGTTTCGAGAATGGGTCAAAACGGGACGGGTTTAAATGGGAAGGTCGTTTCGAGAATGGGTTGAAACGGGACGGGTTTAAATGGGAAGGTCGTTTCCGAGAATGGGTCGAAACGGGACGGGTTTAAATGGGAAGGTCGTTTCGAGAATGGGTCGAAACGGGACGGGTTCAAATGGGCAGGTCGTTTCGAGAATGGGTCAAAACGGGACAAGTTTAAATGGAAAGGTCGTTTCGAGAATGGGTCGAAATGGGACGGGTTTAAATGGAAAGGTCGTTTCGAGAATGGGTCGAAACGGGACGGGTTTAAATGGGAAGGTCGTTTCGAGAATGGGTCGAAACGGGACAGGTTCAAATGGGAAGGTCGTTTCGAGAATAGGTCGAAACGGGACGGGTTCAAACGGGAAGGTCGTTTCGAGAATGGGTCGAAATGGGACGGGTTCAAATGGGAAGGTCGTTTCGAGAATGGGTCGAAACGGGACGTTCGAGATTCGAACGAACGTAAGGAAGGTCGTTTCGAGAATGGGTCGAAACGGGACGGGTTCAAATGGGAAGGTCGTTTCGAGAATGGGTCGAAACGGGACGGGTTCAAATGGGAAGGTCGTTTCGAGAATGGGTTGAAACGGGACAGGTTTAAATGGGAAGGTCGTTTCGAGAATGGGTCGAAACGGGACGGGTTTAAATGGGAAGGTCGTTTCGAGAATGGGTCGAAACGGGACGGGTTTAAATGGGAAGGTCGTTTCGAGAATGGGTCGAAACGGGACGGGTTCAAACGGGAAGGTCGTTTCGAGAATGGGTCGAAACGGGACGGGTTTAAATAGGAAGGTCGTTTCGAGAATGGGTCGAAACGGGACGGGTTTAAATGGGAAGGTCGTTTCGAGAATGGGTCGAAATGGGACGGGTTTAAATGGGAAGGTCGTTTCGAGAATGGGTCGAAACGGGACGGGTTTAAATGGGAAGGTCGTTTCGAGAATGGGTCGAAACGGGACGGGTTCAAACGGGAAGGTCGTTTCGAGAATGGGTCGAAACGGGACGGGTTCAAATGGGAAGGTCGTTTCGAGAATGGGTCGAAACGGGACGGGTTTAAAGAGGAAGGTCGTTTCGAGAATGGGTCGAAACGGGACGGGTTTAAATGGGAAGGTCGTTTCGAGAATGGGTCGAAACGGGACATGTTTAAATAGGAAGGTCGTTTCGAGAATGGGTCGAAACGAGACGGGTTTAAATGGGAAGGTCGTTTCGAGAATGGGTCGAAACGGGACGGGTTTAAATGGGAAGGTCGTTTCGAGAATGGGTCGAAACGGGACGGGTTTAAATGGGAAGGTCGTATCGAGAATGGGCCGAAACGGGACAGGTTTAAATGGAAAGGTCGTTTCGAGAATGGAGTCGAGACGGGACGGGTTTAAATGGGAAGGTCGTTTCGAGAATGGGTCGAAATGGGACGGGTTTAAATGGGAAGGTCGTTTCGAGAATGGGTCGAAACGGGACGGATTTAAATGGGAAGGTCGTTTCAAGAATGGGTCGAAACGGGCAGGGTTTGAATGGGAAGTTCGTTTCGAGAATGGGTCGAAAGCGGGACGGGTTTAAATGGGAAGGTCGTTTCGAGAAATGGGTCGAAACGGGACTGGTTCAAATGGGAAGGTCGTTTCGAGAATGGGTCGAAACGGGACGGGTTTAAATGGGAAGGTCGTTTCGAGAATGGGTCGAAACGGGACGGGTTCAAACTGGGAAGGTCATTTCGAGAATGGGTCGAAATGGGACGGGTTCAAATGGGAAGGTCGTTTCGAGAATGGGTCGAAACGGGACGGGTTTAAATGGGAAGGTCGTTTCGAGAATGGGTCGAAACGGGAAGGGTTTAAATGGGAAGGTCGTTTCGAGAATGGGTCGAAACGGGACATGTTTAAATGGGAAGGTCGTTTCGAGAATGGGTCGAAACGAGACGGGTTTAAATGGGAAGGTCGTTTCGAGAATGGGTCGAAACGGGACAGGTTTAAATGGGAAGTTCGTTTCGAGAATGGGTCGAAACGGGACGGGTTTAAATGGGAAGGTCGTTTCAAGAATGGGCCGAAACGGGACGGGTTTAAATGGAAAGGTCGTTTCGAGAATGGGTCGAGACGGGACGGGTTTAAATGGGAAGGTCGTTTCGAGAATGGGTCGAAATGGGACGGGTTTCAATGGGAAGGTCGTTTCGAAAATGGGTCGAAATGGGACGGGTTTAAATGGGAAGGTCGTTTCGAGAATGGGTCGAAACGGGACGGGTTTAAATGGGAAGGTGCAGTTTTCAGAGAATGGGTCGAAACGGGACAGGGTTTAAGTGGGAAGGTCGTTTCGAGAATGGGTCGAAACGGGACGGGTTTAAATGGGAAGGTCGTTTCGAGAATGGGTCGAAACGGGACAGGTTCGAATGGGAAGGTCGTTTCGAGAATGGGTCGAAACGGGACGGGTTTAAATGGGAAGGTCGTTTCGAGAATGGATTCGAAACAAGGGACGGGTTTAAATGGAAAGGTCGTTTCGAGAATGGGTCAAAGCGGGACGGGTTTAAATGGGAAGGTCGTTTCGAGAATGGGTCGAAACAGGACGGGTTTAAATGGGAAGGTCGTTTCGAGAATGGGTCGAAACGGGACGGGTTTAAATAGAAAGGTCGTTTCGAGAATGGGTAAAAATGGGACGGGTTTAAATGGGAAGGTCGTTTCGAGAATGGGTCGAAATGGGACGTGTTTAAATGGGAAGGTCGTTTCGAGAATGGGTCGAAACGGGACGGGTTTGAAATGGGAAGGTCGTTTCGAAAATGGGTCGAAATGGGACGGGTTTAAATGGGAAGGTCGTTTCGAGAATGGATCGAAACGGGACGGGTTTAAATGGGAAGGTCTTTTCGAGAATGGGTCGAAACGGGACGGGTTTAAATGGGAAGGTCATTTCGAGAATGGGTCGAAACAGGAGGGGTTTAAATGGAAAGGTCGTTTTGAGAATGGGTCGAAACGGGACGGGTTTAAATGGGAAGGTCGTTTCGAGAATGGGTCGAAACTGGACGGGTTTAAATAGAAAGGTCGTTTTGAGAATGGGTCGAAACGGGACGGATTTAAATGGAATGGTCGTTTCCACAATGGGTCGAAACGGGACGGGTTTAAATGAAAAGGTCATTTCGAGAATGGATCGAAACGGGACGCGTTTAAATGGAAAGGTCGTTCCGAGAATGGGGCGAAACGAGACGGGTTTAAATGGGAAGATCGTTTCGAGAATGGGTCGAAACGGGACGGGTTTAAATGGAAAGGTCGTTTCGACAATGGGTCAAAACGGGACAGGTTTAAATGGAAAGGTCGTTTCGAGAATGGGTCGAAACGGGTCGGGTTTAAATGGAAAGGTCGTTTCGAGAATGGGTCGAAACGGGACGGGTTTAAATGGGAAGGTCGTTTCGAGAATGGGTCGAAACGGGACGGGTTTATATGGGAAGGTCGTTTCGAGAATGGGTCGAAACGGGACGGGTTTAAATGGGAAGGTCGTTTCGAGAATGGGTCGAAACGGGACGGGTTTAAATGGGAAGGTTGTTTCGAGAATGGGTCGAAACGGGACGGGTTTAAATGGGAAGGTCGTTTCGAGAATGGGTCGAAGCTGGATGGGTTTAAATGGAAAGGTCGTTTCGAGTATGGGTCGAAATGGGACGGGTTTAAATGGGAAGGTCGTTTCGAGAATGGGTCGAAACGGGACGGGTTTAAATAGAAAGGTCGTTTCGAGAATGGGTCGAAACGGGACGGGTTTAAATGGAAAGGTCGTTTCCACAATGGGTCGAAACGGGACGGGTTTAAATGGAAAGGTCGTTTCGAGAATGGATCGAAACAAAACGCGCTTAAATGGAAAGGTCGTTTCGAGAATGGGTCGAAACGGGACGGGTTTAAATGGGAAGGTCGTTTCGAGAATGGGTCGAAACGGGACGGGTTTAAATGGAAAGGTCGTTTCGACAATGGGACAAAACGGGACGGGTTTAAATGGAAAGGTCGTTTCGAGAATGGGTCGAAACGGGACGGGTTTAAATGGAAAGCTCGTTTCGAGAATGGGTCGAAACGGGACGGGTTGAAATGGGAAGGTCGTTTTGAGAATGGGTCGAAACGGAACGGGTTTAAATGGGAAGGTCGTTTCGAGAATGGGTCGAAACGGGACGGGTCTAAATGGGAAGGTCGTTTCGAGAATGGGTCGAAACCGGACGGGTTCGAATGGGAAGGTCGTTTTGAGAATGGGTCGAAACGGGACGGGTTTAAATGGGAAGGTCGTTTTGAGAATGGGTCGAAACGGGACGGGTTTAAATGGAAAAGGTCGTTTCGAGAATGGGTCGAAACAGGACGGGTTTAAATAGGAAGGTCGTTTCGAGAATGGGTCGAAACGGGACGGGCTTAAATGGGAAGGTCGTTTCGAGAATGGGTCGAAACGGGACGGGTTTAAATGGGAAGGTCGTTTCGAGAATGGGTCGAAACGGGACGGGTTCCAACGGGAAGGTCGATTCGGGAATAGGTCGAAACGGGACGGGTGTAAATGGGAAGGTCGTTTCGAGAATGGGTCGAAACGGGACTGGTTTAAATGGGAAGGTCGTTTCGAGAATGGGTCGAAACGGGACGGGTTTAATGGGAAGGTCGTTTCGAGAATGGGTCGAAACGGGACGGATTCCAAAGGTAAGGTCGATTCGGGAATGGGTCGGAACGGGACGGGTTTCAATGCGAAGGTCGTTTCGAGAATGGGTCGAATACGAGGACGATGGTTTAAATGGGAAGGTCGTTTCGAGAATGGGTCGAAACGGGACGGGTTTCAATGGGAAGGTCGTTTCGGGAATGGGTCGAAACGTGACGGGTTTAATGGGAAGGTCGTTTCGAGAATGGGTCGAAACGGGACGGGTTCCAACAGGAAGGTCGATTCGGGAATAGGTCGAAACGGGACGGGTTTTGAAATGGGAAGAGTCATTTCGAGAATGGGTCCGAAACGGGACGGGTTTAAATGGGGAAGGTCGTTTCGAGAATGGGTCGAAACGGGACGGGTTTAAATGGGAAGGTCATTTCGAGAATGGGTCGAAACGGGACGGGTTTAAATGGGAAGGTCGTTTCGAGAATGGGTCGAAACGGGACGGGTTTAAATGGGAAGGTCGTTTCGAGAATGGGTCGAAACGGGACGGGTTCCAAAGGTAAGGTCGATTCGGGAATAGGTCGAAACGGGACAGGTTTAAATGGGAAGGTCGTTTCGAGAATGGGTCGAAACGGGACGGGTTTAAATGGGAAGGTCGTTTCGAGAATGGGTCGAAACGGGACGGGTTTAAATGGGAAGGTCGTTTCGAGAATGGGTCGAAACGGGACGGGTTTAAATGGGAAGGTCGTTTCGAGAATGGGTCGAAACGGGACGGGTTTCCAACGGGAAGGTCGATTCGGGAATAGGTCGAAACGGGACGGGTTTAAATGGGAAGGTCGTTTCGAGAATGGGTCGAAACGGGACGGGTTTAAATGGGAAGGTCGTTTCGAGAATGGGTCGAAACGGGACGGGTTTAAATGGGAAGGTCGTTTCGAGAATGGGTCGAAACGGGACGGGTTCCAAAGGTAAGGTCGATTCGGGAATGGGTCGAAATGAGACGGGTCCGAATGGGAATGGGTGGATTCGGGCTACACCCCCTGCACCAGCGATAGCAACAGCAAGTAGCATCTGTCCGGCTGTTCTGCAGGATCATGGGGCCAAGCCAGCAGGAACTTTATGACGCCCCCAGAGTGAACAGAAGGACAGGTAGACTCCAGCCGGTGATGTCCCGAACATTACGGAATGGGGAGTCCTGCCTGCTGAAGGCAGCTACACTTTGGGGAGGGGGGGTGTACTTCCCTTAGACTTCACCGAACATATTCACTCTGATCCCCAAGAGGCGAAAGCAGTAAGCTCAGACGCTCTTCCGTGACCCCTCTATTAGTGTATAAAACTTTCCCCCTCTACTTGTAGCTTATTTGCCTACTTCTCTCCTTTTTTATTTCTCACCATTTTCTACAAATGTATATATATTGTAAGAGTGCACAGGTCGGTGTAGCAGGCACACAAGTTGTTTGTATTGAACCATGGTTGTTTGTATTGAACCATGGTTACACTAGTTTTGGGGTTTTTTTCTTACCTCTAGCACGGGTCGGTTGTGGGCACACTAGTTGCATGTGCGTCAGCCTTCCCCCACACCAGCACGCCTGTACATTTCTACCTCCCAAGTGCAATAAATAATATCAATATGATATCATTACTTTCGCCATGTTTTCTTCTCCGTTGCTAGGCGCACCGCCGCCATGCGCGGAGCAGCGCCGCGCCGCGAGGCGCGTACGCAGGGCTACCAACTCGGAAAGTCAGAATTTCCCTAGCGGATGCCTGAAATTTCGCTATTTCTACCGAAATTTCCCTCGCGTGCCCCAATAATTGTATATTAAATATGCATTGTTTTCTGCATAACCTCCACTCTTACCGTGCATAACCTTCACTCCTGCCATACCTGCATAACCATCATTCTCACCCTCCGCCGCATGGGCGCTGCTATCTTGGAGTCACGTGACGCGGCCGCCATTAGGTTGCTTCAACTTGTTACTCCGCTCTCCCTTCCGCGCCTTGGCGAATGCGTTGAATTCGTGTTTTTCGTCGCGTTTCACCGGCACTTGCGTCTACTACCTATTTGCATTATATCATAATTTGCCTTACTTCTGCTGTGAACTTTGCAGCACCATTTGGCTATTTGCACCGTTCGCGTACCGAATGCGTGTGAGATGAGGCAGAGGAATCGGCGTTAGCACTGAGCCATACTGATTATGTAGATGATTAAGACATCACGATGGTTCAAAGGTCAATTCATCATGACAACTGAGGTTTGTTTACTAATAGTGGCGGAACGTTCACAATAACAAGCGCGTATATTTATATTTCGCATTTAGGGTCGGACGGTGTCAAGAATAGTCAGCGTAAACAGACTATCTGTGTTTCCAGAAAGTATCGTCCTTTGTATTCATAATAGATCGAAAACAGTTTCTGTTGATTATGTGAGGAAACTCGGGGATCGGTGGCCGAGTGGTCTGAGCACACCAGCTCGGAGCACGTGTAGCGAAAGCCTGCGCTGCAGAACCCAGGATACTGGGCTCAATTCCCGCCCCTGCCCGTTTCGATCTGGATGAGCATCGTACCGGCGTGCGGTCGTGTGTCACTACTGCGTGGTGCACGTTAAAGACCCCAGGCTAGCGGTTTGTACTGCACTGGCTAAATTGCTCATCTGCAGCTGGGAGACTCGTCGCCCTTGGAGGCAGACCAAGTTCTGGGCTGTATAAACATACACAACCCAATTTTGTGAGGAAACTCGGGGTGGAGATAGACAACGAATGTTTAAATTTTATTGTATCTGATGCTAGAAATAATGATACGTCAACATCAATCGATTTTTTTGTTCATAATATCACACCTTGTGGTTCTCCTTAGGGCCACTGCCTTTGGGAGTACCACGGTTCGCGGCGAGACGCTCTACCGCGAAGCGGGTTCGTGCTCGCGTGGCATGCTGCTCGTCGAGCGCATGCCAGCGCGGTGATAAACTCTGTTTATTTACAATACAATACAAATAACAAAAGTCAACGGCTAAGCTGGTGAACGTCGTCGGAGTGGAGGTGGTCCACGGCCGAACGGTCGTTCACGAAGATACAAAGGACGGGGTAAACGCTCACCGGTGCACCGGACGGTTCCCCGTTGTTGCCGCCGCCGAAATCCCAGGAAGAAGCCCCGGAGATCCCGCTGACCGCTGGTTTTAAGATAACAGCGGGGCGAAAGGGGCCAATCAAGGAGCGACACGTCGATCTCCTTTGTGCGGGGGTTCGTTCCGGAAATCGCCCCAAAGGGGAGAGGAGGAAGCCACTCACCGATGGTAAGCAGCGCCACCTCTCGCTACGCCAGCGCGGCCGCCACGGCGCGCCAAGACGCTGACGCGACAGAATGTTTAGGGATCACAATCCCCACAACCTACATGTGTACGAGGTCGGTTTACTTACGATGTTTAAGAAATTGTATACCGTACTAGGTCCCATTTCGGCAGTCCTTCAAGTAATTTATTGATTTTCTTTTGATAACCAGTTGAATCCATTTAATTCATTTTAACACAAAGATTGGAACTTCCCGCGTAAGAAACTGCCACAGACAGAGTAGCGGGTCAAAACACGGTTTCCGCTCAGCGCAAGCGCAATATTGCCGACGCTTTCTTTTTTTCTTTTTGCGTACGCACAAGTTTTGCATACGTTGTTTTAACTCTCGCCAGTATCTGGGGTCCGCATTATTTGACGCCGAAAAAAGCCGTCTGCATAACAATCACCCGAGTCCAGGGTTGTGGATGGAGAATAGAAGTTTACTTTTGTGGCTGGCCGACGCCTAAATTTACAAAGCGAATCTGTTCAAACAAATAAATATTTGTTCACACAGGTCCGTGAAGTGGTGCCCAGCGATAGAATTCAGTCAAACTTTCCAAGGTATTTCTCCTCCTGCGCCCTTTAATTTTATTTGGCGAATTTTACGGAAGACAAATGCCAGATTTAATTTGACGCATCTGTCACTTTTAGGGAAGACAAATGCCAGACTTAATTTGACGGGCCTGTCACTCATATCATATTTCGAAGTAAATGTCCATACAAAAATAATTTAATTCTTAGGGCCAATATTGTGAAATGCTGCTTAGGAGTACTTTAGCAGGTTTGATAATTAAAGAAATTTCCTACTCGGTCTATGTTGCACTGTCAAAATATTGCTCAAGCACTTAATTAAAAAAAAAAAAACGGACCGAGACGATATTATTTGTTTATATAAATTATCTGCGTCATTATACGGGACCTTTTTAGTCTGCGAAGTTCACTAAAAGTTGGGTGTCCACAAAAACCAAACAGTGAGTAGTAAACCCGCGAGTTCATCTGTTGTGCCCGATTTCTTCACATTCAAGTGCTAGTCTCTTCATTAGTTTATATTTTTGGAAACTAGTGTCATCGGGTACGGTCGTAGACGATGGTAATTTTCCCTGTATATCAGTCTGGCATTTCGCACCCGACCATAATCAGATACATCAAAGGAGTTCGTAAAAAGGCACGCAATTTAGACTCAACAACACATCGTAGTCCTCAAAGTGGTTCAATTCCATTGTTTCATTGTTACGTGCTACAAGGGAAACAATTCCATCATAAAATTAGGCAAAAACTACATAAAACAGCAACACAGCCGCGTGCACGTTGAAACCGAAACCGACTAAATTGAAGCAACCTAATGGCGCTCGAGTGTGTCAGCGCCCTCTATCCGCCGGTCAGGGAACTACTGAGATGAAAAGGTCTATAGCCTTTGCGCCATGCGCACGTTTCGCAAAAAATAGTTTATCAGGCCAAAAACCGTGGCCCAGCGCCACACCTGGCAGAGGGAGATTCAAACTGTCAAATGAATCCATTTCTTCGCCATAGATGTTATGCGCATCATCAAAACATCGTACTGCTTTAATAACTTAATTAGCGCTTTTTATAATAGTCAGACCAAAACAAAAGGTGTAGCACAAGCGAGAGTTCTAGCTCAAACTGAACACACGGAACACGACACACCAGTGTCGTGTTCCGTGAGGGGTTTGAAGGATTTGGATTTCGGAGATAGCTGTCCCCGGCGCCTCCTCTCCCAACAGGTATTGTGACTTTGCCGAGGGACCTCAGTTGGGCGCCGTTGAGACGGCGGACTGGAGCACTAGCGAAACTACGAAGGTGCGAAGGACTTGTCGTGAACGGACTTGGCGTGGCGCCGAGTAGGCTCCGGCCGGTTGTACTACCGAAGATACGGGAGTGTCACACTTAGGAAGGTCGTTGATGTAGAGGGTGTTCAGCCACTTGCAACAAAGGGCCTGATGACGAACACGTTGCGAAGTGAAGTTCAGTCGGGTGGTATTAAAATTCAACTTTAACATAGTACATTGACAGTAAAAGCTTGGTCTGCTCGGCAAATTGGTAATGGACATTCATATTAAAAATAGCGCAAAAAAGACGGGACAAAAATACGAAGAAGCATACAGGACAAGCGCTTGTCCTGTGTGCTTCTTCGTCTTTTTGCGCAATTTTTAATATGAATACATTGGCAGTGTTGGGCGCGACCAGACGTCACCGCCCGACACTTTCCGTCCTCTAAAACCAAACAGGATCCCAGATTCCCACGCTATTTTCTTTCTGGTAGACGGTCGGTCATAAAAGCATACGAGCAGAACAACAACACGCTCTCTTAAACGAACAACCAAAATACAACACAAAAGACCCCACGCTCTTCTCGGCGGACGTCACAAGAAAGCGCCGTGAAGATGCAGGGCGCTCCCACGAACCCGGCCCGTTCACACAATGAACGCAGAGCCGATATGTTGTGCACGGATTACGACTCAACCCACACCCGGCAGCCTCCCATGAGAACCAGTGCGTCCCGTGCTCCCCAATTAGGCTCCAGGCGCCCCGGAGGGCGACATTTTGTTGACACTTCCCGCCTGGGTCGATCCTTCCGACGATACAGCTGTGCTTCAACACAAACCGACCAAAAAAAAATAATATGCTTTTAACTGTTACTTTGCCACTAATTGCAAGGATATGGTTGTAGCTACTCAAAAAACGACGTGGACAGGGTATACCGACGTTTCGGGCGGACGCCCTTCTTCTTCTGTGCAATTATAATCCGTTCTAATAAGCTTGTTGACCGACCCCTCGTCGACCATTAAACTGGGGTCACCCTGGCTGTGACTATGTTGGGTGTTTTAAAATGATTGGTTGGCCGCTCCAGAGAGGGAGGGGGCGTGAAGTTATCCTTCCCTGTCCTTTTTACGTTTCTCTCTCTCTCTCTCTCTCTCCCTTGTTGTTCATTTTCCTCCTCTTTCTCTCTTCTATCTCGTTCTTTTTCTTTCTAATTATTTCCTCCTTTCCGCCAGGTCGTCTTTTCGTGCACTTCACAGAAGGGTCATTCCATGTCAAACGTCCCAGACGTTGAGCTCGACCACCTTAGATTTCTAAAAAAATTCATGGGCTTTTGCCGCAATTTCCGTAGCCATAACCTAAAGCATTTTTGACGAAAAAATATTTTGATGGCGTGAGCGTGGTTTTAACTTTTAAAAATTGCGTGAAACTAGGTATCACTCCATAATTGATGAAAAATCCGCTTTTTTGTGAAACACCCAACAATCTTTTTTTCTTAAATCTGCACGGCTTTCGACTTGTAATGTCGTTGGGCTTGTGCTGTTTTGTATAATTTAAATATTTAAACAAATATTTTTGAAAATTTCAACTTTTTGGTTATTTTATTAAAAAAATATCTAATTGCTCCGGGGACTTAATAGAACTTTTTACCGGCTGCCCTGCAGGTATATAATCTATAAAAAATGTTTAAACCACTCAATTAAATATCTCGCAATAAAAAGAAATCCTAAAGTTGGAAAAAATGCGTTTTGACGCATAAACAGCCGTTTATTTTACCCTTAGGTGGTCCAAGTAAAACATAATATATGGTGGGTTTGGAAGAAGAATCGATTGTCTTTTGATTCTAAAAGTTTAATCAAAGTAATTTTTGTTTAAAGCGAGAAAGCAATTTTTGAAGTTGAACTTTCGCACCACAACCCGGCATCGCCTCTTCGCCGCATAGCACGCCACCGGCGACGGTAGCTGACACGATCAGGTCCAAAGAAAGAACGGAGTTTACTGCCGCTTCCCCTTGTCCGTCTTTCCGGCTGCAAGGGAAGAAACGGCGGGCATCGTGTTGATAATCGGAGGTGCCGCCAGTTCATAGCCATAGCGGGCCCGTTGTGCCCTTTGTATCCGAGGGCGGCTCCTCACACTCCGAAACACGATGCCTAATCGACGGGCGGCATCGGCTGACGTGGACTTTTCCTAAAAGGGAAACGCGACAATATCGCCGCGAAATCTAGCCGTCACGCATACTGCGGATAAAAACGGAAATATTTAGCGACGCAAGATATTGCCGTTTGAAAGCCGATTTAAAGGTCTTCCTGACGAAGGCCAGACTCCGGCCGAAACTGTCACACTCTGCACAAAGCACTACACAAACGAGGCGTGAGCCTCCAACGGCGCGAATTCGTTAACACCATATCGCCTCGTCGTTTGAGATTGCCCGTTCACGGGGCTTTTGGGTTGCTGTTTAAATTGTGTCCTGACGTTGACAATACAGAGTGATGGCGATATGTACTTAAGAAACAGCAAGCTTACTAGTGGATGCTCTGACCCGGCACCGCTAAGCATCTGCTGATACCAGGACAGTGGAAGACAACAAGAGGACACCACCGCGCAAAACAGTCGAAATAGGAAAATCCATAAAGAAATAAGAGTGGAAGAAAGCTTCATCCCACCAAGTACCCGACAACTCGAGGTCCTGCTGTCTACCTGCTTGCGCACACCGTGACACCGTCGTACGCTTTGCCAGGCCCGACGGTGCCGTGCTGTGGAGAGAAGAGGCGCAAGGAACAACGCCAGGTTGCGGCGCGAAAGCTCAACTTCAAAATGTATTTTTTTTTCCTCTTTAGAACAACATTATTTTATTTAAACTTTCAAGAACAAAATGCAGTGGGCAAGGCGGCACGACAACGATGCGGTCACCAACGAACCCCTTCTTGTTTCTGCTGCAGGTGTTCGTCTTGATTGCCCTTCCTTCAAGCTACAATCACCATGGACAGTCCAAAGCCGAGGAGTGCCAGCTTTTCTCGGACCTAACATCAGTTTACCCTTTCAACGTCGAGTCGGGGACTGTCTTTGACGAGCGAGTTTTCGCTTTTGTGCCATCGGTGACATCTTGCTGCAGCGTCGCTTCGTCATCGACATCAACGACGCTTTCGACATACGCCCCCAACGGTATCAGCTTCAGTGGGCAAGGCGGCACGACAACGATGCGGTCACCAACGAACCCCTTCTTGTTTCTGCTGCAGGTGTTCGTCTTGATTGCCCTTCCTTCAAGCTACAATCACCATGGACAGTCCAAAGCCGAGGAGTGCCAGCTTTTCTCGGACCTAACATCAGTTTACCCTTTCAACGTCGAGTCGGGGACTGTCTTTGACGAGCGAGTTTTCGCTTTTGTGCCATCGGTGACATCTTGCTGCAGCGTCGCTTCGTCATCGACATCAACGACGCTTTCGACATACGCCCCCAACGGTATCAGCTTCAGTGGGCAAGGCGGCACGACAACGATGCGGTCACCAACGAACCCTTCTTGTTTCTGCTGCAGGTGTGTAAACCGTTTTACTGCTGTAAAATCAAAAGCAACAATTTGTGCTTGGTAGTGCTGCCTTGCCCGGGCGTGTTGTGTGAATGTCTGGCTGGTTGTTTTGATGCATTCTGCTTACTTATACTTTTACTGAGCGGGGACGTAGAGTTAAATCCCGGACCTACCGTAAGTGAGCAGTTGGAAACTATTCTCCTAAGCCAACGGGATATGACGGCAAGACTGGCGTCAATAGAGCAAAGGCTAGAACAATCAGCTGCCAGTGCTAATGAACGGCTAACTTCAATTGAGCATAGAATTGAAGCACTTTCGTTTTCAGCCCAGAAGCTTGAACAGTGCGAAGCCACTATTGAAAGCTTGAAATGCCAGGTCGTGACGTTATTGGATAAGGTTGACGACTTGGAAAATCGCAGCCGCCGGAACAATTTAATTGTCTATGGAATAAAGGAGGAAGATAATGAGACGCTCGCTTCAATAAAAAAGGCGGTAATAGAGGATCTTTTAAATCTAAAATGGGAGTAAATGTTGCAAGCGTTGAGCGCATACACAGACTAGGTAGAAAGGCGGCTAACAAATCACGACCGGTTATCATTAAATTTTTTGATTACAATGAAAAAATGCTATTGATGAAAAACGCTTCTAAACTTAAAGGTACTAAGATATCGGTATCTGAAGATTACTCCCGTCGAGTTCAAGAGATCCGTAAACAGCTGTGGCAGACGGTTAAAGATAACAGAACACAAGATGACAAAGTCTTTCTTCGCTACGATAAACTTATCTTGAACAACGAAGTGTACTATCGTGACACTGTTAGCTATAACACGGCAGCGGCGGCCGTCCCATACCCCCAGCGCCTCATAGCGGGCGCCGTCCGAAACTCCGCGATGCGCTGTGGCGTACTCTTTCTCCTCTCGTTTGCGAGCACATCTCGCCTTTGTCGTCTGGGCTAGGCGCAGAGCAGGCGATGCCAGTGCGCTGCTCGTCTGGTACCCTCGCTCTTGCGAACTGGTCTCAAACTCATTTTGAATCGGCGATTTTTATGGGGGCAGATTGCCAGAGTCATTAAGGCATTAACCCTGTCTACTTTTTGCTTTGTTTTTCAGAAACAGGATTTTGCAATGCATCTTAACAATATGCGTTCGCAAACCAGTATGAGCGCAGCAGGTGTGATACAGAAATAGACTGTTATACC
>JAZHYW010042815.1:0-10641 GCA_037355805.1 Ixodes ricinus
CATTTGGCATAAGGCAGTGAGTGGCGTTTGGAAACTTCTCGCCTTACGAAATTTTGTTTCACTGTTGACAAACGACGACAATGAGCTGCAAGCCTGTGCAAGCATAAATCTAAAACGTCCAAACTAGTTTTCAGAACCAGGCTTAGACAGGCTTGCAGATCATCGTCGCCGTTTGTCAACAGCTAAACAAAATTTCATAAGAAACCGGAAGTTGCCAAACACAGTGCGGCAATTCTGCACGCCGTTTGAACTAAATGAAGGCAAGCAGCCCATTAACTAAAGTGAAATGACACACAAGACATTTAGAAAAATAATTTTACTGAACACACTGTGGCATAGATAGTATATTTATGTTGCTTTTTTTTTTATTGTCCTAACTGTGGTCTTTACAACAAAACTCAAGTTGGCATCTAGGCAGTCAACGCAAAATAATGAAGTTTGGCTACTTCTTCTCAGAGCTGCAGCACAGCATGTGTTTTTTGGTAACTAAGTTGAAGCAGGTCTCGCAACAGCTGCTGAATGGTGAACCGCCATTGTGTTCATAGTATCCGTGCCCAACCGGTTTTTCCCCTTAGCTTTCACATCGGTCGCAACACTGAAAATGCATTCGACCTCGGCATTAAAGGGACACTGACAGGGTAATTATGCTCGCCAAGGTTTTTATTTGTACATGACATACGAGAGCCCAACACCTAGAATCGCGGCTCAAAATTCGTTATCTTTCCTCGCGTAAATCGCCGATCGAGAACTGGCCGGTTTGAGTCGCGCTCACTCTCTTTTCCGTGGTCGCGTGCGTGCCGTTTTTTATAGTTTAGACACAGCCACCAAATATAATCAAAGACGTGGGTCATCGAAGGCACACACTCAATACTAGAAATGGACAAAAAATATGATACGCATTTTTTGTGGCTTCTAAAAAGCTGCAGATACGTGACTTTTGGTTTCTTTCTCCTCCTTTATATTTCTTCTTCCTCCCCAGTGGGACTTCTTTAGCCGCATGCGGGTGCGACCACACTACCATGCCCTAAAGTCCCTCGATAAAATTCACGCTTGCAAGTACCGCCAACCACTGTTGTGGAAACGCGCGAAACACGTGTCACGAGCGGGTGTTCCGCCGCCATTCGCTTTCAAGGGCCGCTCATTTCAGTGCTGCGTCGCCATTTGCTTCCAAGAGCCCTTCGAACACTGGCCTCGTGCACTGGCGTATTTGACGCTACTTGCAAGACGAACACACACACATGGAGGGGCTTTAACCATGCCCAACACCGTCCGAGCCATCCTGAACAACTGTTCCCCGACCACTGCGTTTGAAAATGTGGGCAATCACACTTACTTGAAATAACTGTAGTGCTTAATTAAGTTTCGACTTACTATAATTAAATGATATTGTCTATACAAACATGTTTCTTGAAGAGACGAAGACAAAGAGGTGTTCCGCATAAGTCCCTACAGGCCGCCCGCCTCATGACCTGTGAGTCTAATTACTCTAGAAACTTCTCCAACTCAACCCCCGAGCAAAGAGGACAACACGGTGAGTAGGAGGTGCCTCCCAGGATGAATGGAAGCGCTGTAGGAAGGACCCCTTCGAGTTGCCGCCGCAGGGAGCAACTACTCCCCGTGGAAAGGCCGTAAGAGGTCGCATCTGTTCACTCTAGCCCAGAGCCGTATATTGAGGAGAGTTTGGTACAATAGGCGGAGCCGGGGCCAGCCGCCAGCGCCGAAGATTCCCCCTACGCTTAGAGCGTAAACTAAATTTGTGACACAGCGTCGACCAATCAGGAGACCTCTACTCCATCTCACAAATGTCTGCAGTGAAGACAAAGGCACAGGCGCGTGAGCCTAGCTCAGCGAAACGCTTTTGTTTGCACGAGACCTCGTGCATAGGAGGCACTTTCCAAAGCCACGCGCTCGTGCCCACGCCTTTGTCTGCACTGCTAGAACAGCGTCCTGAGACTGGCTGAAAGAAAGCAGTGCAAAGGGTGGGGTGCGCGAGCGTCTTGAGACGCGGAGTCCCGCTCGGCACGGCTCAAATTATACTTCGTTTCACTTTATCGGCGAGCGAAGCCAAAGCTATGAGGCGCGAGACCAGCGCCTTTGCATTTCTCCCCAGCTCGCGCGCTCGAGCAAAGCCTGAACGCACGGAGCTTCCGTGCTCGCGCTTCCAGTTTTGCCTTCGCTCGCACATAAGGTGAAACGAAGTAAGTCGTGTCACAAATTTAGAGCACACGACCACCGCTAGGGGCTGTTTCGCGGCCTGTGGTTGGCCCCGAGATGCTCGCCTATTCAAACCAATGTATGGCCAAACTCTCTCAATAAACGGCTCTGCTCTAGCCCAAGGAGGTTAGAAGTACTAGGAGGGGGCACGTTGCAATATTGGTGAAGCCTATACTTCGTTTCACCTTATGTTGTACCGCAGCGAAGGCTAGAAGCGCGAGCTCATAGCGTTGGCAGCTGCCCTTGGTGCACGAGAGCTTGTGCCGCCGAGATGTGCCCTAGAGCAAGGAGCTCGCGCTTGTAGCCTTTCCTGCGGTACAGCACAAGGTGAAACAGAGTATAGTCATAAAAAGTTTAAACGATTTTGTGTTCAACGTGACCGCAGATCTCTCTGGCGATTGGTGCGCGTGACATGTCACGTGCGAGATGGATGGTTGATTGCAGTAGGATTCCTTGCAGGCTTGCGCGCGCTCCGTCCGGTAGGTTTTATCAGATCGAAGGCTAGACGAAGGCTGGCTGCGGTCACGTGATGTGGTCATGTTGTGCTGATAAGTGAGGACAGTAAGGAGGAAAATGAGAAAGAGGCGAAGCGTCAAGGGAGCATGGCTTGTCGAGGCTACGCGGCCGACGTCATGCCCTCTCCTACCCTTCTATTCTCCACGCTCTAGCCAGAGTTGCGCGTTCATCCCCATAGCGCCGTCTTTCCTGCACGGCATGTAACCTGTTGATCCTGCTCCTCACGCGACTGTATTCGGCGAATAGCGGCGCCGCGCGATCGAGGCGCGCGGCGCGCTCAAAAGCAGGGGAACGTACGTCAGGCACGTGCAACGTCTACTTTCCTGCACGGCATTTGATCCGGCTCCTCACGTGATCGGATCTCGACGAATAGCGGCGCGGCGGCAAGTGGAAAACAGGCGCGCAACTCTGGCTCCCGTAGGGAGCCTAGCAAGCCCGGCCATGCATTCTTCCAACTGCTGAACGAGGCAAGCGCTTGTTTATTATATAGTACACTTGACTTCAAACCTCAACACGCCAGGAGAATAACGCGGAGGGAAAACTTGCGCCGCAGAACCCAGGAATCATCGACTCGAACCACGCCGCCGCCCGTTTCTATCTGGAAGAACATCGTACCGGCGTGCTAAATTTCTCGCCCGTCGGAGACAGGCGCCCCTTGGGGTAGCTTAACTTTCCACTGCATAAACATCTAACAACAAATTACTTATGGTGCGCTCGCACAAAGAAGGTTTTCTACACATAAAGGAGCAGACGTCATCGCGTTTTGAAGTCACTGGCACCACGGGACTTCGAAGTCACGTGAACTACGCCACTCCGTCGAGAGCTGGCGACGGCGAGACAGTCCTATGGCGTCGAACGAAAAGGTCATGTTGTATGTAAAAAGCATGCTGGAAGTTTGAAGTCGTCGCCTTCTTACACCAACAGCGACAAGGTCGACAGTCTGATATTGGAATTAATTTTTCTTTCATCGACGCAAATAGGAGCACCGTAAGGTGACCACCCGTCCCGCGACTCGCGGGACTGTCCCGCATTGAGGGCTTGTGTCCCGCGTCCCGCGAGAAATTCCCAAATCTTCAAAATGTCCCGCATTTCGTACTGTCGTAATATTCACTTCGCAACTCATGGTGCTGCCGAGCAACGGGGCACGGGGAAGCGCGGAGGTCGCTGGTAATCGTGTGAATCGAAATAGTTCGCCATTTTATATACAAGAATTGTGGGAAGAGACCGTCGTTCTTGCAGGAAAACCGACGCGCATGCGCCGTTGTGCATCTTCCTTTGTTGGCAATTTGTAAGAAAAATTGCTCGCCAAGTTTAAATATAAGATATATTAATTATTTTGAAATCGGTGTGTCAATGCGAAAGGGTGGCTGTGGACATTTTTGTTTATTTTTGTATTGAAGACGGTGACAGTCGCAAGGGTCGATAAGAACATAACGTTAAAAAATTTACGGAGGACCATGTTGATAAAAGCAAGCGTTGACAGGAAACAATACAATAACGCGAAAAAGATTTACTGTTTCTTATTTCCGTTTGATGCACTGAGTTCTGATACAGTCGATTTTTATGTTTTCAACTCCGACACAATAACATGTTTGGCATTAAATAAAATATATCACTGGGAGTGGAAATCATTTGAGCTGAATTGCTGCAATACAATTAGCAGGTGTATAAACAGTACGGGATAATAAATGCGTTAACAGAGCCTCGGTTCGTTGAGTGAAAGTTAATAAATATCCTCTACCCCCCCCCCCCCCCCTGCGTGTCCCGCATTTCGCTGGCAGGAAAGTGGTCACCCTAGAGCACCGTCAGACTGTCAACTTTGACGTTGTTGGTTGAGAGTGTAGCGGCTTCAAGCATCCACCATACTTTTCACGAACATCAACAAACTAATAGCGAGTTCGTTTCACGGCACTCGTGTCCACGCGTGCCCACTCGCGGCGTAAAGCGAGTTCGTTTCGGCAGGTACTCCACGAGTGGTTGCACTCTCCGGGTTCGTTTCAGCGGCGGTACCCCACGCGTGCATGCACTCGCTGCACCGAGAAAATCGGGCGTGCGCCGAAATGCAATCCCGTCATGCCTCGCTCCGGCGAGGCCGGCGAGGAGCGGGAGCAGACGACGAGGGTTCGTCTGCTACGATGTGTCGCGGAACCGAAAGGAAAAAAAAGTAGATTTTCTTATAGAAATCGCGTCCTGCGGGCAACGGAATCAAAGGTGAGCTTGAATTATGAGCGTCTGCTATTTAATGAAGGAAGCAATTGACATCCCATGCTTTATTTGGAGGTTTTAAGTCGCTCTGCTGCCGTACAGACGCTGAAATATACCAGTGTGTCAAGAAATTCTCCGAACAAACGCACCAGCGGCTTCCGAGATGTTTATCACCATCCGTGTGCGGGTGAAAAATTGAACATTTGTCGACAAAACTCCCCCAGCAGAAACCTCTGACTGCCCAATAAGCATCAGAGAAAGCTAAACATAGTGATTCTACCCGAGGCTTGGGCAACATCATCATGTTTAACATTTACATACATCAGCCAACTTGCCCCGTCGTATTTTGTTCGAGAAAGCTCTCGTTCTCGACGTCCTCACCAAGGCTAATATCAGATCCACCTTTAATGACGATCGAAATCGAAAGTGCCACGAAAAGGTTTGCTGGATATTCCAACAGACTAGTTTTAAGCCGTACCCTTTCAGTGGTTCACGCATAATACCATGCTCAAACGGATCAAGCTTCTGCTCGTACAGCTTCATCAGTTTTCTTCAGTGTAAACGGTTATAAGAATTGAAAGATCGCAACCAGTTGCTTTGTAGACAGCTGGGTGCGGAAATTTACGCCGTCTGTAACTATCTCTACGGCAGCCGAGTTGCTTGAAGTCATCGCAACTATAAACTACAGGTTGCAGCGTTCAACGCTTGTAGATAAACGTTGGTAGTGACTGCACTCTCGCATCCCCACCCATAACTCCGAACAGAAAGGCGCTAGTTTCGGTTTGACGTCGGTACCTTTTCTCCAACATAGATGGCGGCAGCATCAGTCTTCTGCCCTCGGTGCATTTGGCGAGTTCGTTTGAGTCCAGTTTTCCGTGCAACACTCTGCGAGTGCGATGCATTCTGGGAGAGAACTCGAACGGTGCCAGTGCGTGTGAAACGAACTCGCTATAATGAACTCATTGTTCGACGCCATCTTCATTTCTTGCCTGAGCGTTGGGACAATATGTAAAAAAAGAACAGTTTGTCCTCAAGGCAAGGATGAAGAAAGAATAAAACAATTAAAACTGGGAGAATACAACACATCTTTCAACTAGCAACGGACGAGTAAAATCTTTCTTCATCCTTGACTCTAACCAACACGCTCTTCTCCCAAGCAGTTTGTCCTCGGCTCCCTGCAGAGTACGGGGATTAGCAAGAATCGGGGACGTGCACCACGTAACCTCAAAACACGGTGTCGTATATTCCTCGACCTGAAGAAAATCTACGTTGTGCGAGAGTACACCACAAGAGCAATATGACACTGCCAACCTTGACGCTGTTGGTGTACGGACGCGTCGACTTCAAGCTTCCCACATGTTTTTTGCATACGCCATCGGACTTGTCGTTCGACGCAGTCTTCTTGCCGGGACGATGGGGTAATCCTCGCTTCTCGGCGGAGTACGGGGATGAGCAAGCATCCGTGATTCGGCGCACGTGACCTCGAAGCTCAATGACGTTGGCTTCTCTCTGTGGAAGGAATCTCTGTCGTGTGAATACACTATTAGAAGCTTCAACATTAGGGATGCATGGCGGTGTGGGAAAGCCGGTTCTCGCATGCAGTGCTGCATAAAAGCAACTTCGATCTTGTGAAGATTTAGCGTGACCATGGGTGTATCAGCCGGGGGGGCAAGGGGGCCCCTGCCCCCCCCCCCAGTTCTCAAGGAGGGGGGGCAAGGCATGTGTTTGCCCCCCCTCCCCCTTGAAACAGCCGCCACTGGGCAGGGCAAACACTGGCCGGCGGCGCCCAAGGGATACCCCGGGCACCGCCCCCCGGCCCTGAGGGGTGGGGGAGGGGGCGGGGGAAGGGGACGGGTCCGGGATGCTTACCTGATCAGGCCCGGCCGGGGCCCGGCCCAGTCTGGCTCGGTGAGAGGCCAAATCGTGCCTCATCTCTTAAATTCAAAGCTGCCCTGGGAAGGTGTGGTGCATTTGATTCGTTTACTAATTTGCATGAAAGACTGCCTTATATCGCAGTGAACGTTCGAAAGCTTACACAGATATAAAATACATAGCTTATCCTTGGTGGACAGGGGGCGCTTTTTTCTTCAAGAGTTTGAAAAGGAATGGAAAAGACAATCGCCACTCTAAAAAAGCCCATGCGGCTGCTTTCCCGCACAACAGACGGAGAGCCAATCACCACAACTTACGGAGGCAGCTCAGGGAATGACGATGCCGAAACACATATGTTTAGACCAAAAACGCAGTCTGAGTTATGACATTAAGCAATGCAAGCGTGACGTTTTGCATTGCTTAATGTCACCACTCGGACTGCGTTTTTTTTTGGTCTAAACATATGTTTCGGCATCGTTATTCGCCGAGCTGCCACTCATAAGTTGCGGTGATTATTATCCGTGTGTTTAGAGTGCGGACCCGCACTCTAAACACACGGACCCCATCTCCTCCCTTTCCCTCCTGGGTATAGTCGGCTGCTCGCTGTTGAAATTTTTATTCGTCCGTTGCTAGCTGAAAGATGTGTTGTATTGCTCCCAGTTTTAATTGTTTTATTCTTTCTTCATCCTTGAACTGATATTCAGTTACTCTCACCGTAGCCGCTGAGTTGCCGTCGAGCGCTACGTCACACGCTAGGAAGAGCCACATGAGCGCTCCTTCAAGCGCTCACGTAGCGCTAACTTAGCGCTCCGCTGCCCGTTCACACTCTTGCGACCTCTTAAACCTGGGTTCCTTGAAACTTCTTACAACCAGAGAACACACTGGCGCCATCTATTGGGTAGCAGTATAAACTCGGCGGTCCGGCATATTTTTTTTATTTCTCTCGCGCATTATCCTTTCTTTCTTGGCTCGAAAAACTTTTGTCAATGTTATAAATGAGCTTTTCTATGGGTATTACGCACATTTGACTTCGGAAATCCCGCAAAACCTTTGCTCTTGTGAAATGCAGTTTCAAAGTCACCGCATAGGTGGCGCCAGAATGCCCGTGCGTCTCTCGTCATAAGAAAAGGTGTCAACAAGTC
Source organism: Ixodes ricinus (assembly GCA_037355805.1). NCBI lineage: Eukaryota > Metazoa > Arthropoda > Arachnida > Ixodida > Ixodidae > Ixodes > Ixodes ricinus. The sequence continues at coordinate 7,950 of JAZHYW010042815.1, forward strand.
TCGTCTCTCTCGGTCGTACTCGGTTCTCAGGGGAGTTAGACCGTGTCCCATATGTTACTCCCTTGGGTGTTTATGGTACCTCTGAAGTTGGGGATTTCAGTACTCCCCAAATATGCGGGATCACTTAGCACCCCCTGGAAGTCCACGGGCCTCAACCGACACCCCCTTACTTCGGGTGCTGTTACATTCAGGTACTTATGTTACAACCCTAATTAAAGGAAATATTTGGAACCACTTTCAACTCTCAGGGAGTCAACGGATCCCTTCTGAATAGGGGTGCTTTTTGACGCCTTTTGTTACACCCAGGTACTCATATGACACCCGCAAATTCAGGCATTATTTAGCACCGCTTATAACTCCCAGGGAATCACCTGATCCCCTTTAGATTGGGTGCGTTAGTCCCTTTTTACACCTAGGAACTCGCGTGATCCCGATATTTTCGAGTGCTGTCGGACACTATGCACAACCCTCCAGGGTTTCCGACTGACTCCCACTTTTGGAGTCGCTTTTGTAGCCATACATCATGGGCATCGCGGAGCTCCAAATAGTGAGGGCCCTTTTTCAGACCCCGAGACGCAGCTAACTGGCTTGTTCAGGTGTGCTGGAGGGGCGATTCCTGAGGTCAGCTGTCATACGAGAGAGTTCTGAATTCTTTGCGTGTCATGTTCCTTTAGGGGGCCCTGCAAGGACTCTTTTACTTGTTTTTAATTTGTACCGAACCTGAGTGCACTGAACGTAGTAACTTGATTAAAATTTTCTTGAATTTCGCTTTATTTTAGAAGTTATAGGCAAATTAGAATTACAAAAACAAGCAAAAAATATCCTCCTTCATGACGTCCTTAGTCGCTTGAGTGGGCGTGGAACTAGAGGAGGGGTAGTGAACTCAGCGAGCACTCACGGCTGCCGCACTCCGTGTCGACGGCCCGAGAGGGTGCCTCGGTGGCGCACCCACGGGGAGGGGGCCCCCCCCCCACCTAGAGCTCCGCGAGAAATTGTTTTTTTGTTGCGTATTTTGACGATTTTTTTAATGTAATGTCCGCAACGAGGACCTTTAAAGGTAAATAAATTAATTGCCCCCTGCCCCTCCTCCTCCCCCTTCCCCCCTCGCCGTTGCACTGGTGATGTACACGGCACGAGCGAGTCATTTCCGTAATATACAATCTTACATTGACAGAGGACACACTATTACCAAAATTACCTATGTGGTGAAAAGTGCTCATCTGATGCACCAACCTAGGTGTCACAACCTTGGGTCCCTCGATACACTGTCCGAGCAAAATGCAAAAACCGCCGATGATCGTATTCACGCTAACAGTGTCGCGGTGTGTACAGTTTCCCACAGTGGAGCACCCACGGGGAGGGGGGGGGTTGAGTGTCCTAACCCCCCCCGCCCCCGTTGCATTGACGATGATGTACACGGCGTGACAGAGTTAGTACGAAGGAGTCAGTTCCGGATTTTCTTATCGTACATTGACAAATTACATTATTTTCGCAATTACTTATGTGGTAAAACGGGCTCAACTCAGGCCCCAACCTAGGTGTTAAAATTTTGCGTCCCTCGACACGCCGTTTGAGCAAAATGCAAAAACCGCCGGTGTCGCGCGGTGTGTACATTCGTATATTTTATTTTCCTCGAATTTCTCTATCTACTGTAGGAGATATAAAATCATTATTAATTCTATGTTCGGACATGTTTCGTATTTGAAGAAATAAACACCCCCAAAAGACGAAGCGGTTCCAGTAGTTAACCGTTGTGTCGTTTTTGAATCGCGTTCTGTCCCCAACTGTTAGAGAAAAAGCCTCGACACTTTAGGTTATTTTAACGCTTTCTCATTTTTGTGTAGCGCGGGTAGTCTGGAATGTTGTATAAGAAAAGCTGAGATATGCGTTACACACGAAATTTCAGATTTGTTTCCAAAAAGGTTTTCAGAAGGATTCCATATGAATTGATTGCATGGACTGCGTGCGCCTTCGCATTTCGAACCATCTAGGATCGAGTTATACATTTACTGTGTATTTTTGCGAGAAATATTCTTGAAGGTGGTAAGTTCAGTTCAGCACGCTGATAAAAGCGTTTTTTTTTCCCTTGGATTTTGAGACCAAATAAAAATAAAATAACGGACATTATGACACAACCTTAGTTCATGCGTCGTGCTGTGCGATATTTCATTTCTTCTTTTGTCTCAGAGACTCAGACGATGCCGCCTCGAATAATGACCTCGTCACGGTCGGCTCCACGGAAAGGTGAGGCGGCAAGAAACTTTCAGTTTCTGCAGCGACTCACCCAAATGACTTGGGGATCTACGTTAGAAAGTCGGTAAGTGTGACTAGATTTTTTTTTTTCGAATCCTTATTATTTTGTTTTTTACATACATAACATCCAAAATTGTATGCTGCATCTAACTAATCAAATGACCTGAAAGTTGAAATCAACAATGTTAAGTTCGGGATTGATTTATTCTAACTTTTAGCGAATTTTAGAAATGACCTCGCTTTTGAATTGTCTTTCTTGCTTAGTTTTTTTTTTTTTTTTTGTAAATGTTTGGCAGGGACCGGACTGTCCGCAAAGTCAGTTTGTTTCTGTTCGTTTTGGAGAGGGGGCGCGTGTGGCCTTCGCCGACTTACGCGCGTCTCGTGGGGGTCATGTCTTTTCTACGGCGGGCCTGCTTTGTGAGGGGTTTGAAGGATTTGG
>JAZHYW010042817.1:0-45856 GCA_037355805.1 Ixodes ricinus
ACGACGACGAGAGAGGAAGCCACGGCCATTTTTTGCTCTCTCGATTCTTTTTGTTTTTTGGTCCTGTATATACATAAGCGACTGGCATCTGAGGGATCACCCGTTACCGGGAATCGGCCGCAGCTCATCGCGGTACGGGTTACTTCCGGTGGTGGTAACCCAAGACACGGCATGACATCTCAACCCGGTACGCCCGTACTGGCATCAGCGACAGGACCTTCATGCTCGCAGCAGAGACCTGCTGACAAAGACCACAACTATCATGTCACTCAAGATACCCAGTCTGGCCGCTCCGGTCTGGGAAAACGACCGAACGACATGGACGACGATTCCGCTGAATCGTCCTCGACACCTGCCAAGATACTGGCAGCAGAAAATGACAAAATGGAGGAGGGGTTCACAGAGGGAGACCTGGAAGGTTTCATTCTTGTAGAACACCGTCGACATCGAACAACGGGAGTCCCGGTGCTTTTGACCCCCACCAGCGAGACACAGCGCCTCCAGCAGCAAAACCCGTTGAGGTTAAGTGCCGAGGTCAACACCGTAGCGGGTGGCCCTATTATACGCCATCGCTTTACAGCTAGGGGCGGTCTCCTGCTTGAGGTTGCAGAAGTCGCTTCGGTGAACAAACTCTTGCAAGTCCGTACCCTTGGGAATATTCCAGTACAAGTCACCATACCAAGTGCATACCTCCAGAACTTCGGAATGATTAAGGGAGTCCCCCTGTGGCATACGGACACTGAATTAGCAGAGTTCCTGCAGCCGGAAGGTGTCATCGCGGCCCGCCGCCTCTACCGCCGGCGTGGAAAACCCGGTGACGCCGCAAAAGCGTCAGACCGAGTGATTCTGACGTTTCGTCCAAACACGGAACGTCCGTCGAGAGTAAACCTCGGGTTCACCCGGCATGACGTCGCCGAGTACATTGAGGCACCACCCAGGTGCTTCAATTGTCAGGCACTCGGGCACATCGCGAAATTTTGCAAGGGAAGTACGAAATGCAAAAAATGCGGTGAACCCCATTCAACAAAAGACTGCAAGGGCGAGGCACCAGTAAAGTGCGCAAATTGCAGTGGAGAGCACCCAGCAGACTATTCAAACTGCAAAGTCCGACTGGCGGCTCTGAAAAAGACCAAGACCTTTGTACGAGGACCACCACCGCCCCCTCCAATCAAAGATGACCCTCCCTCCCAGGAATCCTATCCACCTCTTCCACCTCGAGATCAAGCAAACCCGACGCCTCCCCAGCCACAGCTGCGGATGAGAAAGAACAGGACAAAGCACACTTCTTTGAACAAGCACATGGCGTCACAAAACACGCCTCCTAGTGAGCCACCGCCTGCCTCACAGACGCAAAGTAGTTCTGAGACACCTCGATCCAAATCTGGCAAGCGCACATATAGCGACGCAGCCACCCGTGCTTCCCCCGTTCAGGAGTCGCCATTCCCTGCCTTCGGCACGATGACGGTCAGTGACATAATAGGCCTAGTTTTTTCTGTCGTGCGAAACTTCATTTCACAACTGCCATCGAGCACTTTTAAGAACATAGTTGAGGGAGTTTTGGTTTTTGAGCCTGCAATTGTAGCACTTATTGGGAGCTCGCGTCAGTCTAATGGCTGATGTTCCCTCTTTCGAAGATTATGTAAAACAAGCTACAGTTTTCCAGTGGAATGCTAGAGGGCTACGTTCTCGTCTTTCTGACTTTAGGCAGTTTATTTTCAAATATAAGTTCCCAATTTTAGCAGTTAGCGAGTCACGTGTTCCGCCAGATTTTCGACTTTCTGGATATCAAGTTTTTCAATCAAATCGAGACTCTGGCACTAGTCGGGTATTTATTGCTCTACGAAAAGATTTAACATATGTGTCGCATAACATTTCATCACATCCGAGTAATGAATATGTCAGCGTCACTGTTAGTAAGGGAAACTTTCACTCACTGTAATCGCCGCATACGTTGCTCCGTCATGTTCTTTTGATGTTGACAGATTGAGTACTATCATCAGACAATGTCCTCCCCCATTTTAGTGACGGGAGACTTTAATGCTCACAATGCAGCTTGGGGTAGTGCAAGAACAACACGCCGTGGAAGGGAACTACTAGAATTAGTGGATGATTACGAACTCTGCGTACTAAATGACGGGACACCGACATTTGTTCGTGGCACACGTTCCAGCAGCTGCCTAGACGTCTCATTTATGTCTTGTGAACTTGTGTCCCGGACATCCTGGTTTACGGACGTTGAGACCCACGGTAGCGACCACACACCTACCTATATCACAGTACCCGGTTTACAGCCCGGAGTCAACCGAAACTGTGTTTCGTACATTGACTGGACGTGCTTTAAGGATAACGTGGAGTCTAAGTTACAAACCAATGGGACATATGATGCGTTCATTTCCACCATTCAGCAGGCTGTAACTGAGTCCAAGCGGTCCGTCCATCTTCCTTCTTCGCGCACATTCGTAGATGCAGAGTATGAACGTCTCCGTGCAATCCGGCGGCGTGCAGAACGGCGAGCAAGGCGCACTAAGCTACCTGAAGATATTCGAGTTGATCGACGAACTCAAAAACATATCCGCCGTCACTTGGACAAGCTAGGTCGAAAAAAGTGGAGAGGCGTTTGTGCTTCTTTCGATCCTTGTGCTCCTTTGACACGATTATGGCACATCGCGCGTGGCCTGCGATTTCCACCGCAACAAAGAACACCATTCAATGCCCTCGCAATCTTTTTGCGAAGGTCAATTCTAGAAATTGCAGAAGACTACTGCGCTTCTTTAGTAAGTTTGCCAGTGACCAGCGTTAGTCTAGCAAACGCGAACCTTGCAAATTCACCTGACCAATATCCAAGCGAGATGGACTATATCTTTACCGCCCAGGAACTGGAGCAAGTTCTGGCGTCACTAAACTACTCTTCTTCACCTGGACCAGATGGAATCACCAATGGCACGCTTGCACACCTTGGACATGAAGGCTGTCAGTACCTTTTAGAAATATTCAATGTTTCCTGGTCTACAGGCAAAGTCCCAGAAGAGTGGAAAACTGCCTGCATAGTGCCTGTACTCAAAATTGGCAAATCTCCCTTTGATATAAAATCATATAGACCCATTGCACTGACAAGTTGCATCGGAAAATGCATGGAGCGCATAATTCTTTCACGCCTAGAATGGTTTCTAGAGTCAAAGTCATTATACCCCGATACAATGACCGGCTTCAGACAAGGACGCAGTTCCATCGACAATGTAATGGATTTAGTTACTAGCGTCGAGGATCAAAAACTTCGTGGCAAAATAACAATAGCCGTGTTTCTCGATGTCCGGGGCGCATTCGACAACGTAACTCATTCAGCCGTTTTGGAAGGACTTAAAACGATTGGTATCAGAGGTCGTCTTTATCGCTGGATAGCTGATTACCTTCATAATAGAACAATTTTTATGCGGACGAGCGAAGGGGACACTACACAACATGTTCTGAAGAAAGGAGTACCACAGGGTGGGGTTTTAAGTCCTGTGCTTTTCAACGTGGCTCTTATTGGTATCTCCGAGGTTGTCAGTAAGTCTATTCACATCACGCTTTACGCAGATGATATATGTCTTTGGACATCTGCTATTTCACTTAAAAGCATACAGACTCGATTACTTAGTGCACTCACTAGCGTATCTCACTTTTTGACGACGCGTGGACTTGAAATATCACCTGAAAAGTCCGCCGCTATTTCTTTCACACGGATGAAAATGGATCGCTACCCGCTAAAAGTAAACGGTACTAGGATTCCTTATGTCCCGTCTCACAAATTTCTTGGAATATTCATTGACCGCGGCCTAACTTGGAACGCCCAGTTAGCCCATCTCAGGGTCAAGTTATCCTCATTCACTAGCCTTGGCAGGTTTATAAGTGGAACAACGTGGGGAACTTCGACAGGCGCCCTTCTTCGCGTGTACAGTAGCTTATTCGTTGGCATTCTTCGATACTGCCTCCCTGTAATGCATGGCCTTAGTCCAACCAACATGAAAAAGCTTCAATCACTACAAGCACAAGCCCTAAGAGTTTGTCTAGGCGTTCCCAAGTGCACATGCACACTAGATACTATAGCAGAGTCCCACCAGCTCTCCATAGCAGCTCTTCGTACCCAGGAGACCCTTCGGAATCATTTGCGACATCTTACACGACATCACGTCCATCATCTTGCAAATATCCCGGAGCGGTGCTTCTACAGCCGTATTGCGCAAGAAATCCTTGATCATACGCACATTATACCGACATCTTTTCAACATCACAATCATCTCTCTACACCTCCATGGTCATTACCACCTATCAAAATATACAGCACTATCCCGGGAATTACAAAGAAATCGATGCTTCCCAATGTCGCTCTTCGACAGCTATCTTTGTCTTACATCCATTTTGAACACTGCTCTTCATGTCACATATACACTGATGCCTCCACAACCCACAACCAGTCATCCATTGGTATAGTAGTTCCCGCGCACTCCATAAAAGTTGGTTACAACCTCTCTCACAGGATGTCGTCGACAGCAGCCGAGCTTGTAGCTATACGTGAAGCCTTAAGATACATCCTCACAATACCTGCTCGTTCTTGGACAATAATCACTGATTCGAAAACATCCCTACAATCCCTCCAGCGCCCATCTAAGAAAAGCCCAAATGGTCAACTATTATTAGACATTCTTAAGCTACATTGGGACGCAGTTTGTGCAGGTCACTCATTATGCATCCAGTGGGTCCCCAGCCATTGCGGCGTTCCAGGCAACGAAATGGCCGACGCTGAGGCAACAAATGCTCATAACTCCATCCACGAGATCCAAGCCCCATTTACTAGATCAGACACAAAAAGAAGAGTAAACATACTGGGGAAGACTATAGCCACACGCCTCTGGGATGACGCCACTGATCAATGCACACACTTACGAGCTATCGACCCTCACCTAACGTTTTGTGTACCTCGAGGTCTCACTCGACGACGCCAAGCTGTGCTCCATCGAATACGTCTAAAGGTGGCATACACTAACCAATACTTATACCGCATAAGAAGAATAAATTCACCGGAATGCTCTAACTGCAGAATTACAGAAGATTTAGGACACGTCTTGCTGGTCTGTCCTCAGTATGAAGATGAACGGAAACAACTGAAAGAGGAGATTCAGCTGCCTCCCGGAGAAGAACTTGGCCTACGTAAACTACTGGGTCCATGGGAAAATGAAGCCTCCGCCGCAGCGGCTACAGCTGCTCTCCTGCGATACCTGTCAACTACAGGTCTCAACAAGAAGCTCTAAAACTGATACCAGTTCTTTTTTACTTTTAATTCGAATTTTTTTTAATCTCCTTTTATTCTTGTGTGCCTTCAACTCTTCCTTCCTCTATTTATCCTCATTCCCCAACCTCACCAGAGTAGCCAGTCAGGAGATACCTCCCGGCTAATCTCTCTGGCTTCATTATCTGCATCAATAAAAAAAATAAAAGAATACATACGTTTGTTAAGAGAGGTTTTTCAGGTCAATTCAATTCAATTTGCTTATTTTCACACATTGTGATTGGGGCTCCTCATTGTTCCTTCTCGAGCTGTGCCTCCAGGTCTCTCTACTCCTCTCCATCAGCGCTGCGCACTGAATGAGGGCAGTCGCATGCTCACGCGCTCCCTTGCTGGCAACATGCCCTACTCGAAGGACGTGTGCTCGGTGTGCTCCGAAGCGTTCATCGGCCGGATGCAATTCCTGCGATGTTCGGGGCCTTGTGGTACCCGCTTTCACTGTAAGTGCATCGACGTTGTGGGAGAGGACTATGATTACTTCATGCAGAGTGGTGTCAGCACTTACAAGTGTAAATCCTGCACGAGGCGAAATGGCTCCGATGAAGTTAGTGCTATCACGGAACAACGCCCTCCTGATGATTGTGACGTGGCATCGGTGAGCACCGTTGTGGGAAACTGCAGCGCGTGTGACTCGTCTGAAAGACTTGTTGGTGGCACTACATGACAAGGTTGATTCTCTCGTCAAAGAAGTTGTCTCGGTCAAGGCGGAAAACGCGTCTCTGCTTCTGCACCTGTCAAAGAACACGGAAATGCTGCGTCGTTTTACTGCCCAAAACGTTGAGCCACGGCCGACTACAACGCCGTCTGCGCAACTCGGTCCTGCGTCCGCAAGCTTCGCGGAGGTTCTTGGGAAAGATTCATCAGGCCGGTTCGTTGCATCGACCACTCTGGAGGCGTCCGGGAGCAGATTTACTTCCGCCCATCTGCGTGATACATCTACATCTGCTGTGGCTGCAGGGTCCTCCGTACTGCCGCCCGCGGTGACCGTGCCGAAGGCGTCTACAGATGCCGATGGCTTCACGCTCATCCAACGGAAAAAAGAGTCAAGCCATCCTCAGGTTCCTGCGCAAGCAGTAAGCTATCGTCAGCCCCTAGAGCACCAAGGCTCAAGGCGCTTTTTGTTTCGCGTCTCAATCCTGACACTACGTGTAGTGATGTTGGGGAGGTGCTAACTGCAGTTTTGGACGGAAAATCTTTTACATGCACCAAGTTAAAAACTAGACACGAAAGCTACTCGTCATTTCGCATTGCTGTGAACGAGGATGACTTCGACAGAGTGAACAATGCAGACGTTTGGCCAATGGGCTCCCTTTTAGGCCATTTTTCGATGTTGCAGGGCGCAATGATGTTCGTGACACAGCTACGCCCAACTAGCTTGTTAAATGAATTGTTCAGTGTTTTATCAAAACGTCCGTGGCCTGCGTACAAAGGCTCCTATTTTTTTCAATAACGTTGTTCTAGATGATTATGATATCATTTCTTTAAGTGAAACTTGGTTAAATAGCTCATTTGCATCCCTGGACTATTTCCCTCCCGAATACACAGTGTTTCGTCGGGATCGAGATTATGAAAAACTTTCCGTTAAATTCGGTGGTGGTGTACTAATTGCAGTTAAGAAACATTTACGGGCTATTCGCCGGTTTGATCTCGAATTCGAGTGCGAGTCCGTTTGGATTGAAATACCTCTACGTGATAACAATAGCTTACTTATAGGCACTTTTTATTTTCCTCCGAATGTCGACGGAGCCAAGTTTTCTGACCAATTAGATATGCTAGGGGATAAATTGGATGTGGATCAACATCGAATACTCATACTTGGTGATTTCAATATTCCTGAAATAAGCTGGAATTTGGTACATCCTGCACTGTCTGCTCATAGTGCATCATTTAAAGCGAATGCCCTTCTTTCATTTGTTAACCTTCTCGGATTTACCCAAATGAACGGTCTTCATAACTCAGCAGGACATGTGCTGGATCTGGCCTTGGCCAACTTTCCTATTGACAGCCTGATGTCTGTTTCGAATCCGCTTGTTTTACCGGATGTTTGGCACGTTCCTTTTTCAGTTTCCTTTATGATCTCTGTGGGGAAAGTAAAGCACAAGCACCGTGAGTCGCTTGCTTTCTCAAGAGGCGATTACTTTGGCCTTTATCAACATTTAGATAATGCAGATTGGGCTTCCATATATAGTATGACCGATGTAAATCGTGCCGTTGAAGTGTTTACAAACTATATCGTAGATGCACTTGAAAGTTTCGTGCCGAAAAAGCGTCCTTACACAAGTCGTTATCCGCACTGGTACTCCAAGGAGCTTAGATCAGTTCTAAGAAAAAAATTGCATTGTCATAGGAAATATAAGGTCGCAAATTCCACTTTTTGGTATCTAAAATTTTCTGAGTCACGTGCGCTAGCTAAGACGTTGCTGAAGCGCGATAAAATATTACACCGTGAGTCAGTAGAACGTAGCTTAAATCGTGACCCACTGCTTTTCTGGCGATACGTAAAGGATCGCACAACTACAACTTCGTCATCAATAAACATAGCTGACTCGTTTGGTAATATGCTGTCTGAGCCCGAAGATGTATCAAATGCATTCGCGAGTTATTTTTCTTCGGTTTATTCTTGCGGCCAAACTGGACTGCCTGTGCATGGCGTCATTGATAATGCCAGTGATCACCTGTCAATTTTATCTTTTGAAATTACTGATATTGAACTTGCTATCAGGAAACTGAAGCCAAAGTTATCAGTTGCATTTGACGGCATTCCAAGCTTCATTGTTAAAGGATGCTCCTCTATTTTTGCGCCCGTCTTAACGCATATTTTTAACTTGTCGTTGCAGAGCCTTACATTTCCTTCCCTGTGGAAGAACTCTATTACTGTGCCAGTACATAAGAATGGCAGAACGGATGATGTAAAAAATTACAGACCTGTGTCGTTGCTATCTCCCTTTGCTAAGATCTATGAAATTGTTTTATTTGAGCGCATTTCAAACTTTTTAAGCGTAAGATAAGCCCTTCACAACACGGCTTTATGCGTGGAAGGTCTGTTGAGACAAATCTGGTATCTTTTTTGAATTTCGTTTCGCCTACTGTGTGTCAACGTGGACAGGTAGACGTTGTATATTTTGACCTTTCTAAGGCTTTTGATCTGGTAGACCATTCGCTCCTTGTACACAAACTAGAATCCTACGGCGTGAGTACCTCCCTTTGTTCCCTGTTTCTAGATTATTTGTCGAATAGACACAATTTTGTCCGTGTTCTTGGACATCACTCCCGGCCTTATGTTTCTTCTTCGGGTGTGCCGCAAGGCTCCATACTTGGGCCGATCTTTTTCAATGTTTTTATTAATGATTTGAGCTCCACTGTTCGCAATTCGGTTATCTTGCAATATGCAGATGATGTCAAGTTGTTTAGGCAGATCATATCCTTGGAAGACTGTGAAAAACTTATGGAGGATGTTAGGCGTGTGTGCAATTGGTGTCGTCAGAACATGCTAACGCTCAATCCTTCGAAAACTGTTATTATGTCTTTGTGTAGAAAGGTACAAAATATAAACTTTTGTTACCAGATTGGCAATGATCCCCTGCGAAGAGTCGAGTGCACGCGTGATCTTGGTGTATACATAGATTCTTCGTTATACTTTACTGTACATGTTAGCAACCTTATAAATGACTCTTTGCGTAAGCTGGGAGTAATTTCTAGAATCACGCGTGAGTTCTCCACATCAACCTGTATTCTACGGTTATATTTCTCGTTAATCCGGACCAAGTTGGAGTTTTCCTCTGTAGTCTGGAATTGTATTAGTTCTACGAGCCAAGAGATGATTGAAAATGTTCAAAAGCGTTTTTTTCGAATTGTTTACGATCGTTACATTGGTCGTACTGTTTATTATTCTTATGCGAGAATGTTGGAACGATGCAAATGCCCTACTTTGAGTTCCAGACGGCGTGAGCGCGATCTTGTTTTGCTGTACAAATGTATTCATGGATTAATTGATTGCCCAGATCTCACATCTGCTATTAATATTCACGTTCCGAGTCGAGTTTTGCGGGTTTCTCCGACTTTCCATGTTAATCACATCATCCAAACCAGTCCCATGACCCGTATTCAACACTTCTACAATACCCTCAGGGGAGCAGATATTGATGTTTTTAACCCAAATTTCGTAGCTTTTAAGACTTTTGTAACTAACCTGTGAACATTTTGTTGTGCATCATTACCAAGGCGTCAAGCTGTTCATGAGCACAGAAAATAAACAAATGAATGAATGAATGAATGAATGAATGAATCCCATTGACTCCATCCTCTCCCCCGCCACCCCATTGATTGAATTTATGCCTCGTGATATCGATTTCCCGCTAAGTTTAGAAGGAAATGTGAAAACGGAAGGCTGGGAAAAAGTTTGAGATTGGGGTGTAGCGCTAAAAATCACTTCACGGTTTAGAAAACGGCAGGGTAACATTGAACAAAAAGAAAAAGAAGAAAAAAATTAGAATTGTTACATACGTTTGTTTAAAGAGGTTTTTCAGGTCAATTCATTTCAATTTGCTTATTTTCCAACATTGTGTTAGGGCCTCCTCACCGTTCCTTCTCGAGCTGTGCCTACAGGTCTCTCTACTATTCTCCATACTATTGAGTCCACCCTCTCCACGCCACCCCATTGATTGAATTTATGCCTCATGATATCGATTTCCCGCTAAATTTAGCAGGAAATGTGCAAACGGAACGCCGGAAAAACGTTTGGGATTGGGGTGTGGCGTTAATAATAAATTCACGGTTAAGAAAAACAGCAGGGTAAAATTGAAAAAAAGAAAAAGAAGAAAAAAAATTAAAATTGTTACATACGTTTGTTAAGAGAGGTTTTTCAGAGTCAATTCATTTCAATTTGCTTATTTTCCAAGTTTGTGTTAGGGGCTCCTCACCGTTCCTTCTCGAGCTGTGCCTACAGGTCTCTCTACTATTCTCCATCCAATTGATTCCATCCTCTCCCGCCACCCCATTGATTGAATTTATGCCTCGTGATATCGATTTCCCGCTAAATTTAGCAGGAAATGTGCAAAAGGGAAGGTCGGTAAAAAGTTTGGGATTAGGTGTGGCGTTAATAATAATTTCACGGTTTAGAAAACAGCAGGGTGAAATTAAACAAAAGAAAAAGAAGAAAAAAATTAAAAATGTTACATACGTTTGTTAAGAGAGGTTTTTCAGGTCAATTTATTTCCATTTGCTTATTTTCCAAGATTGTGTTAGGGGCTCCTCACCGTTCCTTCTCGAGCTGTGCGTACAGGTTTCTCTACTATTCTCCATCCTATTGACTCCATCCTCTCCCCGCCACCCCATTGATTGAATTTATGCCTCGTGATATCGATTTCCTGCTACATTTAGAAGGAAATGTGCAAACGGAAGGCCGGAAAAAGCTTGGGATTGGGGTGTGGCGTTAATAATAAATTCACAGTTAAGAAAACAGCAGGGCAAAATTGAACAAAAAGAAAAAGAAAAAAAATTAAAATTGTTACATACGTTTGTTAAGAGAGGTTTCTCAGGTCAATTCATTTCAATTTGCTTATTTTCCAAGATTGTGTTAGGGGCTCCTCACCGTTCCTTCTCGAGCTGTGCGTACAGGTCTCTCTACTATTCTCCATCCTATTGACTCCACCCTCTCCACGCCACCCCATTGATTGAATTTATGCCTCGTGATATCGATTTCCCGCTAAATTTAGCAGGAATTGTGCAAACGGAACGCCGGAAAAAAGTTTGGGATTGGGGTGTGGCGTTAATAATAAATTCACGGTTAAAAAAACAGCAGGGCAAAATTTAACAAAAGAAAAAGAAAAAAGTTAAGATTGTTACATACGTTTGTTAAGAGAGGTTTTTCAGGTCAATTCAATTCAATTTGCTTATTTTCCAACATTGTGTTAGGGGCTCCTCACCGTTCCTTCTCGAGCTGTGCCTACAAGTCTCTCTACTATTCTCCATCCCATTGAGTACATCCTCTCCACGCCACCCCATTGATTGAATTTATGCCTCTTGATATCGATTTCCCGCTAAATTTAGCAGGAAATGTGAAAACGGAAGGCCGGAAAAAAGTTTGGGATTGGGGTGTGGCGTTAATAATAAATTCACGGTTAAGAAAACAGCAGGGCAAAATTGAACAAAAAGAAAAAGAAAAAAAAAATTAAGATTGTTACATACGTTTGTTAATAAAAGAGGTTTTTCAGGTAAATTCAATTCAATTTGCTTATTTTCCAACATTGTGTTAGGGGCTCCTCACAGTTCCTTCTCGAGCTTTGCCTACAAGTCTCACTACTATTCTCCATCCCATTGAGTCCACCTCCTCCACGCCACCCCATTGATTGCATTTATGCCTCGTGATATCGATTTCCGCTAAATGTAGCAGGAAATGTGCAAACAGAAGGCCGGAAAAAGTTTGGGATTGGGGTGTGGCGTTAATAATAAATTCACGGTTTAGAAAACAGCAGGGTGAAATAAAACAAAAAAAAAAGAAGAAAAAAAAATTAAAATTGTTACATACGTTTGTTAAGAGAGGTTTTTCAGGTCAATTCAATTCAATTTGCTTATTTTCCAACATTGTGTTAGGGGCTCCTCACCGTTCCTTCTCGAGCTGTGCCTACAGGTCTCTCTACTATTCTCCATCCCATTGACTCCACCCTCTCCACGCCACCCCATTGATTTAATTTATGCCTCGTGATATCGATTTCCTGCTAAATTTAGCAGGAAATGGGCAAACGAAACGCCGGAAAAAGTTTGGGATTGGGGTGTGGCGTTAATAATAAATTCACGGTTAAGAAAAACAGCAGGGTAAAATTGAACAAAAAGAAAAAGAAGAAAAAAAATTAAAATTGTCACATACGTTTGTTAAGAGAGGTTTTTCAGGTCAATTCATTTCAATTTGCTTATTTTCCAAGATTGTGTTAGGGGCTCCTCACCGTTCCTTCTCGAGCTGTGCATACAGGTCTCTCTACTATTCTCCATTGCATTGACTCCATCCTCTCCACGCCACCCCATTGATTGAATTTATGCCTCGTGATATCGATTTCCCGCTAAATGTAGCAGGAAATGTGCAAACGGAAGGCCGGAAAAAAGTTTGGGATTAGGGTGTGGCGTTAATAATAAATTCACGGTTTAGAAAACAGCAGGGTGAAATTGAACAAAAGAAAAAGAAGAAAAACAAATTAAAATTGTTACATACGTTTGTTAAGAGAGGTTTTTCAGTTCAATTCATTTCAATTTGCTTATTTTCCAAGATTGTGTTAGGGCTCCTCACCGTTCCTTCTCGAGCTGTGCATACAGGTCTCTCTACTATTCTCCATCCTATTGACACCATCCTCTCCACGCCACCCCATTGATTGAATTTATGCCTCGTGATATCGATTTCCCGCTAAATGTAGCAGGAAATGTGCAAACGGAAGGCCGGAAAAAGTTTGGGATTAGGGTGTGGCGTCAATAATAAATTCACGGTTTAGAAAACAGCAGGGTGAAATTGAACAAAAGAAAAAGAAGAAAAAAAATTAAAATTGTTACATACGTTTGTTAAGAGAGGTTTTTCAGGTCAATTCATTTCAATTTGCTTATTTTCCAAGATTGTGTTAGGGGCTCCTCACCGTTCCTTCTCGAGCTGTGCATACAGGTCTCTCTACTATTCTCCATCCTATTGACTCCATCCTCTCCACGCCACCCCATTGATTGAATTTATGCCTCATGATATCGATTTCCCGCTAAATGTAGCAGAAAATGTGCAAACGGAAGGCCGGAAAAAAGTTTGGGATTAGGGTGTGGCGTCAATAATAAATTCACGGTTTAGAAAACAGCAGGGTGAAATTGAACAAAAGAAAAAGAAGAAAAAAAATTAAAATTGTTACATACGTTTGTTAAGAGAGGTTTTTCAGGTCAATTCATTTCAATTTGCTTATTTTCCAAAATTGTGTTAGGGGCTCCTCACCGTTCCTTCTCGAGCTGTGCATACAGGTCTCTCTACTATTCTCCATCCTATTGACTCCATCCTCTCCACGCCACCCCATTGATTAAATTTATGCCTCGTGATATCGATTTCCCGCTAAATGTAGCAGGAAATGTGCAAACGGAAGGCCGGAAAAAAGTTTGGGATTAGGGTGTGGCGTCAATAATAAATTCACGGTTTAGAAAACAGCAGGGTGAAATTGAACAAAAGAAAAAGAAGAAAAAAATTAAAATTGTTACATACGTTTGTTAAGAGAGGTTTTTCAGGTCAATTCATTTCAATTTGCTTATTTTCCAAGATTGTGTTAGGGGCTCCTCACCGTTCCTTCTCGAGCTGTGCATACAGGTCTCTCTACTATTCTCCATCCTATTGAGTCCACCCTCTCCACGCCACCCCATTGATTGAATTTATGCCTCGTGATATCGATTTCCCGCTAAATTTAGCAGGAAATGTGCAAACGGAACGCCGGAAAAACGTTTGGGATTGGGGTGTGGCGTTAATAATAAATTCACGGTTAAGAAAACAGCAGGGTAAAATTGAAAAAAAGAAAAAGAAGAAAAAAAAATTAAAATTGTTACATACGTTTGTTAAGAGAGGTTTTTCAGGTCAATTCATTTCAATTTGCTTATTTTCCAAGATTGTGTTAGGGGCTCCTCACCGTTCCTTCTCGAGCTGTGCATACAGGTCTCTCTACTATTCTCCATCCTATTGACTCCATCCTCTCCACGCCACCCCATTGATTGAATTTATGCCTCGTGATATCGATTTGCCGCTAAATGTAGCAGGAAATGTGCAAACGGAAGGCCGGAAGAAAGTTTGGGATTAGGGTGTGGCGTCAATAATAAATTCACGGTTTAGAAAACAGCAGGGTGAAATTGAACAAAAGAAAAAGAAGAAAAAAAATTAAAATTGTTACATACGTTTGTTAAGAGAGGTTTTTCAGGTCAATTCATTTCAATTTGCTTATTTTCCAAGATTGTGTTAGGGGCTCCTCACCGTTCCTTCTCGAGCTGTGCATACAGGTCTCTCTACTATCCTCCATCCTATTGACTCCATCCTCTCCACGCCACCCCATTGATTGAATTTATGCCTCGTGATATCGATTTCCCGCTAAATGTAGCAGGAAATGTGCAAACGGAAGGCCGGAAAAAAGTTTGGGATTAGGGTGTGGCGTCAATAATAAATTCACGGTTTAGAAAACAGCAGGGTGAAATTGAACAAAAGAAAAAGAAGAAAAAAAATTAAAATTGTTACATACGTTTGTTAAGAGAGGTTTTTCAGGTCAATTCATTTCAATTTGCTTATTTTCCAAGATTGTGTTAGGGGCTCCTCACCGTTCCTTCTCGAGCTGTGCATACAGGTCTCTCTACTATTCTCCATCCTATTGACTCCATCCTCTCCATGCCACCCCATTGATTGAATTTATGCCTCGTGATATCGATTTCCCGCTAAATGTAGCAGGAAATGTGCAAACGGAAGGCCGGAAAAAAGTTTGGGATTAGGGTGTGGCGTCAATAATAAATTCACGGTTTAGAAAACAGCAGGGTGAAATTGAACAAAAGAAAAAGAAGAAAAAAAATTAAAATTGTTACATACGTTTGTTAAGAGAGTTTTTTCAGGTCAATTCATTTCAATTTGCTTATTTTCCAAGATTGTGTTAGGGCTCCTCACCTTTCCTTCTCGAGCTGTGCATACAGGTCTCTCTACTATTCTCCATCCTATTGACTCCATCCTCTCCACGCCACCCCATTGATTGAATTTATGCCTCGTGATATCGATTTCCCGCTAAATGTAGCAGGAAATGTGCAAACGGAAGGCCGGAAAAAAGTTTGGGATTAGGTGTGGCGTCAATAATAAATTCACGGTTTAGAAAACAGCAGGGTGAAATTGAACAAAAGAAAAAGAAGAAAAAAAATTAAAATTGTTACATACGTTTGTTAAGAGAGGTTTTTCAGGTCAATTCATTTCAATTTGCTTATTTTCCAAGATTGTGTTAGGGCTCCTCACCGTTCCTTCTCGAGCTGTGCATACAGGTCTCTCTACTATTCTCCATCCTATTGACTCCATCCTCTTCACGCCACCCCATTGATTGAATTTATGCCTCGTGATATCGATTTCCCGCTAAATGTAGCAGGAAATGTGCAAACGGAAGGCCGGAAAAAAGTTTGGGATTAGGGTGTGGCGTCAATAATAAATTCACGGTTTAGAAAACAGCAGGGTGAAATTGAACAAAAGAAAAAGAAGAAAAAAAATTAAAATTGTTACATACGTT
The DNA here is from genome assembly GCA_037355805.1 of Ixodes ricinus. Classification (NCBI taxonomy): domain Eukaryota; kingdom Metazoa; phylum Arthropoda; class Arachnida; order Ixodida; family Ixodidae; genus Ixodes; species Ixodes ricinus. Next base: position 15,568 of record JAZHYW010042817.1, read on the forward strand.
TGTTAAGAGAGGTTTTTCAGGTCAATTCATTTCAATTTGCTTATTTTCCAAGATTGTGTTAGGGCTCCTCACCGTTCCTTCTCGAGCTGTGCATACAGGTCTCTCTACTATTCTCCATCCTATTGACTCCATCCTCTTCACGCCACCCCATTGATTGAATTTATGCCTCGTGATATCAATTTCCCGCTAAATGTAGCAGGAAATGTGCAAACGGAAGGCCGGAAAAAGTTTGGGATTAGGGTGTGGCGTTAATAATAAATTCACGGTTAAGAAAACAGCAAGGTAAAATTGAACAAAAGAAAAAGAAGAAAAAAATTAAAATTGTTACATACGTTTGTTAAGAGAGGTTTATCAGGTCAATTCATTTCAATTTGCTTATTTTCCAAGATTGTGTTAGGGGCTCCTCACCGTTCCTTCTCGAGCTGTGCATACAGGTCTCTCTACTATTCTCCATCCTATTGACCCCATCCTCTCCACGCCATCCCATTGATTGAATTTATGCCTCGGGATATCGATTTCCCGCTAAATGTAGCAGGAAATGTGCAAACGGAAGACCGGAAAAAAGTTTGGGTTTAGGGTGTGGCGTTAATAATAAATTCACGGTTAAGAAAAACAGCAAGGTGAAATTGAACAAAAGAAAAAGAAGAGAAAAAAAATAAAATTGTTACATACGTTTGTTAAGAGAGGTTTTTCAGGTCAATTCATTTCAATTTGCTTATTTTCCAAGATTGTGTTAGGGGCTCCTCACCGTTCCTTCTCGAGCTGTGCATACAGGTCTCTCTACTATTCTCCATCCTATTGACTTCCATCCTCTTCACGCCACCCCATTGATTGAATTTATGCCTCGGATATCAATTTCCCGCCAAATGTAGCAGGAAATGTGCAAACGGAAGGCCGGAAAAAGTCAGGGATTGGGGTGTGGCGTTAATAATAAATTCACGGTTTAGAAAACAGCGGGGTGAAAAAAAAAAAGAAGAAAAAAAATTAAATTTTTTTTTATGTTTGTTAAGAGAGGTTTTTCAGGTCAATTCAATTCAATTTGCTTTTTTTCCAACATTGTGTTAGGGGCTCCTCACCGTTCCTTCTCGAGCTGTGCATACAGGTCTCTCTACTATTCTCCATCCTATTGACTCCACCCTCTCCACGCCACCCCATTGATTGAATTTATGCCTCTTGATATCGATTTCCCGTTAAATTTAGCAGGAAATGTGCAAACGGAAGGCAGGAAAAAAGTTTGGGATTTGGGTGTAGCGTTAAAAATAATTTTATGGTTTAGAAAACAGCAGGATAAAATAAACAACAAAAAAAGAAACAAAATTAAAATTGTTACATACGTATGTTAAGAGAGGTTTTTCAGGTCAATTCAATTCAATTCGTTTATTTTCCAACATTGTGCTAGGGGCTTCTCACCGTTGCTTTTCGAGCAGTGCCTACAGGACTCTCTACTATTCTCCATCACATTGAGTCCACCCTCTCCACGCCACCCCATTGATTGAATTTATGCCTCTTAATATCGATTTCCCGTTAAATTTAGCAGGAAATGTGCAAGCGGAAGCCCGGAAAAGTTTGGGATTTGGGTGTAGCGTTAAAAATAATTTTATGGTTTAGAAAACAGCAGGGTGCAATTGAACAAAGAAAAAAATAAAAAAATAAAATTGTTACATACGTTTGTTAAGAGAGGTTTTTCAGGTCAATTCAATTCAATTCGTTTATTTTCCAACAGTGTGTAAGGGGCTCCTCACCGTTCCTTCTCGAGCTGAGCCTACAGGTCTCTCTACTATTCTCCATCACATTGACTCCACCCTCTCCGCGCCACCCCATTGATTGAATTTATGCCTCTTGATATCAATTTCCGCTATATTTAGCAGGAAATGTGCCAGCGGAAGGCCGGAAAAAAGTTTGGGATTTGGGTGTAAAGCGATAAAACCAATTTCATGGTTTAGAAAACAGCAGGGTGAAATTAAACAAAAGAAAAAGAAAAAAATTAAAATTGTTACATTAGTATGGTAAGAGAGGTTTTTCAGGCCAATTCAATTCAATTCGTTTATTTTCCAACATTGTGTTAGGGACCCTCACCGTTCCTTCTCGAGCAGTGCCTTCAGGTCTCTCTACTATTCTCCATCCCATTGACTCCACCCTCTCCACGCCACCCCATTGATTGAATTTATGCCTCTTGATATCGATTTCCCACTAAATTTAGCAGGGAAATGTGCAAGCGGAAGGCCGGAAAAAGTTTGGGATTTGGTTGTAGCGTTAAAACTAATTTCATGGTTTTAGAAAACAGCAGGGCGAAATTAAAAAAAAAGAAAAAGAAAAAAAAATTGTTAGATACGTTTGTTAAGAGAGGTTTTTCAGGTGAATTCAATTCAATTTGTTTATTTTCCAACATTGTGTTAGGGGCTCCTCACCGTTCCTTCTCGAGCGGGGCCTACAGGTCTCTCTACTATTCTCCATCCCATTGACTCCACCCTCTCCACGCCACCCCATTGATTGAATTTATGCCTCTTGATATCGATTTCCCGCTAAATTTAGCAGGAAATGTGCAAGCGGAAGGCCGGAAAAAAGTTTGGGATTTGGGTGTAGCGTTAAAACTAATTTCATGGTTTTGAAAACAGCAGGGCAAAATTAAAAAAAAAAGAAAAAGAAAAAAAAATTGTTAGATACGTTTGTTAAGAGAGGTTTTTTTCAGGCCAATTCAATTCAATTCGTTTATTTTCCAACATTGTGTTAGGGACCCCTCACCGTTCCTTCTCGAGCAGTGCCTTCAGGTCTCTCTACTATTCTCCATCCCATTGACTCCACCCTCTCCACGCCACCCCATTGATTGAATTTATGTCCTCTTGATATCGATTTCCACTAAATTTAGCAGGAAATGTGCAAGCGGAAGGCCGGAAAAAAGTTTGGGATTTGGGTGTAGCGTTAAAAATAATTTCATGGTTTAGAAAACAGCAGGGTGAAATTGAACAAAATAAAAATAAAAAAATAAATAAAATTGTTACATACGTGTATGTTAAGAGAGGTTTTTCAGGTCAATTCAATTCAATTTGTTTATTTTCCAACAATGTGTTAGGGGCTCCTCACCATTCCTTCTCGAGCTGCGCCTACAGGTCTCTCTACTATTCTCCATCCCATTGACTCCACCCTCTTCACGCCACCCCATTGATTGAATTTATGCCTCTTGATATCGATTTCCGCTAAATTTAGCAGGGAATGTGCAATGGAAGGCCGGAAAAAAGTTTGGGATTTGGGTGTAGCGTTAAAAATAATTTCATGGTTTAGAAAACAGCAGGGTGAAATTGAACAAAATAAAAATAAAAAAATAAATAAAATTGTTACATACGTATGTTAAGAGAGGTTTTTCAGGTAATTCAATTCAATTTGTTTATTTTCCAACATTGTGTTAGGGCTCCTCACCATTCCTTCTCGAGCTGCGCCTACAGGTCTCTCTACTATTCTCCATCCCATTGACTCCACCCTCTCCGCGCCACCCCGTTGATTGAATTTATGCCTCTTGATATCGATTTCCCGCTACATTTAGCAGGAAATGTGCAAACGGAAGGCCGGAAAAAAGTTTGGGATTTGGGTGTAGCGTTAAAAATAATTTCATGGTTTAGAAGACAGCAAGGTGAAATTGAACGAAATAAAAATAAAAAAAATAAATAAAATTGTTACATACGTATGTTAAGAGAGGTTTTTCGGGTCAATTCAATTCAATTCGTTTATTTTCCAACAGTGTGTAAGGGGCTCCTCACCATTCCTTCTCGAGCTGCAGCGTACAGGTCTTTCTACTATTCTCCATCCCATTGACTCCACCCTCTCCACGCCACCCCATTGATTGAATTTATGCCTCTTGATATCTATTTCCCGCTACATTTAGCAGGAAATGTGCAAACGGAAGGCCGGAAAAAAGTTTGGGATTCGGGTGTAGCGTTAAAACTAATTTCATGGTTTAGAAAACATCAGGGTGAAATTAAACAAAATAAAAAAAATTGTTACATACGTATGTTAAGAGAGGTTTTTCAGGTCAATTCAATTCAATTTGTTTATTTTCCAACATTGTGTTAGGGGCTCCTCACCATTCCTTCTCGAGCTGCGCGTACAGGTGTCTCTACAATTTTCCATCCAATTGACTCCACCCTCTCCGCGCCACTCCATTGATTGTATTTATGCCTCTTGATATCGATTTCCCGCTACATTTAGCAGGAAATGTGCAAACGGAAGGCCGGAAAAAAGTTTGGGATTTGGGTGTAGCGTTAAAAATAATTTCATGGTTTAGAAAACAGCAGGGTGAAATTAAACAAAATAAAAAAAATTGTTACATACGTATGTTAAGAGAGGTTTTTCAGGTCAATTCAATTCAATTTGTTTATTTTCCAACATTGTGTTAGGGGCTCCTCACCATTCCTTCTCGAGCTGCGCGTACAGGTCTCTCTACTATTCTCCATCCCATTGACTCCACCCTCTCCGCGCCACCCCGTTGATTGAATTTATGCCTCTTGATATCGATTTCCCGCTACATTTAGCAGGAAATGTGCAAACGGAAGGCTGGAAAAAAGTTTGGGATTCGGGTGTAGCGTTAAAAATAATTTCAATGGTTTAGAAAACAGCAGGGTGAAATTAAACAAAATAAAAAAAAATTGTTACATATGTATGTTAAGAGAGGTTTTTCAGGTCAATTCAATTCAATTTGTTTATTTTCCAACATTGTGTTAGGGGCTCCTCACCATTCCTTCTCGAGCTGCGCGTACAGGTGTCTCTACAATTTTCCATCCAATTGACTCCACCCTCTCCGCGCCACCCCATTGATTGAATTTATGCCTCTTGATATCGATTTCCCGCCACATTTTACCAGGAAATGTGCAAACGGAAGGCCGGAAAAAGTTTGGGATTTGGGTGTAGCGTTAAAAATAATTTAATGGTTTAGAAAACAGCAGGGCGAAATTGAAGAAAATAGAAATAAAAAAATAATAAAATTGTTCTTTACGTATGTTAAGAGAGGTTTTTCAGGGTCAATTCAATTCAATTTGTTTATTTTCCGACATTGTGTTAGGGGCTCCTCACCATTCCTTCTCGAGCTGCGCGTACAGGTGTCTCTACAATTTTCCATCCAATTGACTCCCACCCTCTCCGCGCCACCCCATTGATTGAATTTATGCCTCTTGATATCGATTTCCCGCTACATTTAGCAGGAAATGTGCAAACGGAAGGCCGGAAAAAGTTTGGGATTTGGGTGTAGCGTTAAAAATAATTTCATGGTTTAGAAAACAGCAGGGTGAAATTAAACAAAATAAAAAAAAATTGTTACATACGTATGTTAAGAGAGGTTTTTTCAGGTCAATTCAATTCAATTTGTTTATTTTCCAACATTGTGTTAGGGGCTCCTCACCATTCCTTCTCGAGCTGCGCGTACAGTTGTCTCTACAATTTTCCATCCAATTGACTCCACCCTCTCCGCGCCACCCCATTGATTGAATTTATGCCTCTTGATATCGATTTCCCGCCACATTTACCAGGAAATGTGCAAACGGAAGGCCGGAAAAAGTTTGGGATTTGAGGTGTAGCGTTAAAAATAATTTAATGGTTTAGAAAAACAGCAGGGCGAAATTGAAGAAAATAGAAATAAAAAAAAATAATAAAATTGTTCTTTACGTATGTTAAGAGAGGTTTTTTCAGGTCAATTCAATTCAATTTGTTTATTTTCCGACATTGTGTTAGGGGCTCCTCACCATTCCTTCTCGAGCTGCGCGTACAGGTGTCTCTACAATTTTCCATCCAATTGACTCCACCCTCTCCGCGCCACCCCATTGATTGAATTTATGCCTCTTGATATCGATTTCCCGCTACATTTAGCAGTGAAATGTGCAAACGGAAGGCCGGAAAAAAAGTTTGGGATTTGGGTGTAGCGTTAAAAATAATTTCATGGTTTAGAAAACAGCAGGGTGAAATTAAACAACAAAAAAAAAAAAATTGTTACATACGTATGTTAAGAGAGGTTTTTCAGGTCAATTCAATTCAATTTGTTTATTTTCCAACATTGTGTTAGGGCTCCTCACCATTCCTTCTCGAGCTGCGCGTACAGGTGTCTCTTACCAATTTTCCATCCAATTGACTCCACCCTCTCCGCGCCACCCCATTGATTGAATTTATGCCTTTTGATATCGATTTCCCGCTACATTTACCAGGAAATGTGCAAACGGAAGGCCGGAAAAAAAGTTTGGGATTTGGGTGTAGCGTTAAAAACTAATTTAATGGTTTAGAAAACAGCAGGGCGAAATTGAAGAAAATAGAAATAAAAAAATAATAAAATTGTTCTTTACGTATGTTAAGAGAGGTTTTTCAGGTCAATTCAATTCAATTTGTTTATTTTCCAACAGTGTGTAAGGGGCTCCTCACCATTCCTTCTCGAGCTGCGCGTACAGTGTCTCTCTACTATTCTCCATCCCATTGACTCCACCCTCCGCGCCACCCCGTTGATTGAATTTATGCCTCTTGATATCGATTTCCCGCTACATTTAGCAGGAAATGTGCAAACGGAAGGCCGGAAAAAAAGTTTGGGATTTGGGTGTAGCGTTAAAAATAATTTCATGGTTTAGAAAACAGCAGGGTGAAATTAAACAAAATAAAAAAATTGTTACATACGTATGTTAGAGAGTGTTTTTCTAGGTCAATTCAATTCAATTTGTTTATTTTCCAACATTGTGTTAGGGCCCTCACCATTCCTTCTCGAGCTGCGCGTACAGGGTGTCTCTACAATTTTCCATCCAATTGACTCCACCCTCTCCGCGCCACCCCATTGATTGAATTTATGCCTCTCTGATATCGATTTCCCGCTACATTTACCAGGAAATGTGCAAACGGAAGGCCGGAAAAAAGTTTGGGATTTGGGTGTAGCGTTAAAAATACATATAATGGTTTAGAAAACAGCAGGGCGAAATTGAAGAAAATAGAAATAAAAAAATAATAAAATTGTTCTTTACGTATGTTAAGAGAGGTTTTTCAGGTCAATTCAATTCAATTCGTTTATTTTCCAACAGTGTGTAAGGGTCTCACCATTCCTTCTCGAGCTGCGCGTACAGGTATCTCTACTATTCTCCATCCCATTGACTCCACCCTCTCCGCGCCACCCCGTTGATTGAATTTATGCCTCTTGATATCGATTTCCCGCTACATTTAGCAGGAAATGTGCAAACGGAAGGCCGGAAGAAAAGTTTGGGATTTGGGTGTAGCGTTAAAAATAATTTCATGGTTTAGAAAACAGCAGGGTGAAATTAAACAAAATAAAAAAAAATTGTTACATACGTATGTTAAGAGAGGTTTTTCAGGTCAATTCAATTCAATTTGTTTATTTTCCAACATTGTGTTAGGGGCTCCTCACCATTCCTTCTCGAGCTGCGCGTACAGGTGTCCTCTACAATTTTCCATCCAATTGACTCCACCCTCTCCCGCGCCACCCCATTGATTGAATTTATGCCTCTTGATATCGATTTCCCGCTACATTTAGCAGGAAATGTGCAAACGGGAAGGCCGGAAAAAAGTTTGGAATTTGGGTGTAGCGTTAAAAATAATTTAATGGTTTAGAAAACAGCAGGGTGAAATTGAAGAAAATAGAAATAAAAAAATAATAAAATTGTTCTTTACGTATGTTAAGAGAGGTTTTTCAGGTCAATTCAATTCAATTTGTTTATTTTCCGACATTGTGTTAGGGGCACCTCACCATTCCTTCTCGAGCTGCACGTACAGGTGTCTCTACAATTTTCCATCCAATTGACTCCACCCTCTCCGCGCCACCCAATTGATTGAATTTATGCCTCTTGATATCGATTTCCCGCTACATTTAGCAGGAAATGTGCAAACGGAAGGCCGGAAAAAGTTTGGGATTTGGGTGTAGCGTTAAAAATAATTTCATGGTTTAGAAAACAGCAGGGTGAAATTAAACAAAATAAAAAAAAAATAATAAAGTTATTCATGACGTATGTTAAGAGAGGTTTTTCAGGTCAATTCAATTCAATTTGTTTATTTCCCAACATTGTGTTAGGGGCTCCTCACTATTCCTTCTCGAGCTGCGCCTACGGGTCTCTCTACTATTTTCCATCCCATTGACTCCACCCTCTCCGCGCCACCCCATTGATTGAATTTATGCCTCTTGATATCGATTTCCCGCTACATTTAGCAGGAAATGTGCAAACGGAAGGCCGGAAAAAAGTTTGGGATTTGGGTGTAGCGTTAAAAATAATTTCATGGTTTAGAAAACAGCAGGGTGAAATTAAACAAAATAAAAAAAATTGTTACATACGTATGTTAAGAGAGGTTTTTCAGGTCAATTCAATTCAATTTGTTTATTTTCCAACATTGTGTTAGGGGCACTCACTATTCCTTCTCGAGCTGCGCCTACAGGTCTCTCTACTATTTTCCATCCCATTGACTCCACCCTCTCCGCGCCACCCCATTGATTGAATTTATGCCTCTTGATATCGATTTCCCGCTACATTTAGCAGGAAATGTGCAAACGGAAGGCCGGAAAAAGTTTGGGATTTGGGTGTAGCGTTAAAAATAATTTCATGGTTTAGAAAACAGCAGGGTGAAATTAAAAAATAAAATAAAATAAAAAATTGTTACATACGTATGTTAAGAGAGGTTTTTCAGGTCAATTCAATTCAATTTGTTTATTTTCCAACATTGTGTTAGGGGCACCTCACCATTCCTTCTCGAGCTGCGCCTACAGGTCTCTCTACTATTTTCCATCCAATTGACTCCACCCTCTCCGCGCCACCCCATTGATTGAATTTATGCCTCTTGATATCGATTTCCCGCTACATTTAGCAGGAAATGTGCAAACGGAAGGCCGGAAAAAAGTTTGGGATTTGGGTGTAGCGTTAAAAATAATTTCATGGTTTAGAAAACAGCAGGGTGAAATTGAACAAACAAAAATAAAAAAATAAAATTGTTACATACGTATGTTAAGAGAGGTTTTTCAGGTCAATTCAATTCAATTTGTTTATTTTCCAACATTGTGTTAGGGGCTCCTCACCATTCCTTCTCGAGCTGGGCCTACAGGTCTCTCTACTATTCTCCATCCCATTGACTCCACCCTCTCCGCGCCACCCCATTGATTGAATTTATGCCTCTTGATATCGATTTCCCGCTACATTTAGCAGGAAATGTGCAAACGGAAGGCCGGAAAAAGTTTGGGATTTGGGTGTAGCGTTAAAAATAATTTCATGGTTTAGAAAACAGCAGGGTGAAATTGAACAAAACAAAATAAAAATAAAATTGTTACATACGTATGTTAAGAGAGGTTTTTCAGGTCAATTCAATTCAATTTGTTTATTTTCCAACATTGTGTTAGGGGCTTCTCACCATTCCTTCTCGAGCTGCGCCTACAGGTCTCTCTACTATTCTCCATCCCATTGACTCCACCCTCTCCGCGCCACCCCATTGATTGAATTTATGCCTCTTGATATCGATTTCCCGCTACATTTAGCAGGAAATGTGCAAACGGAAGGCCGGAAAAAGTTTGGGATTTGGGTGTAGCGTTAAAAATAATTTCATGGTTTAGAAAACAGCAGGGTGAAATTAAAACAAAAATAAAAAATAAAATTGTTACATACGTATGTTAAGAGAGGTTTTTCAGGTCAATTCAATTCAATTATGCTTTATTTTCCAACATTGTGTTAGGCTCCTCACCATTCCTTCGAGCTGCGCGTACAGGTCTCTCTACTATTCTCCATCCCATTGACTCCACCCTCTCCGCGCCACCCCATTGATTGAATTTATGCCTCTTGATATCGATTTCCCGCTACATTTAGCAGGAAATGTGCAAACGGAAGGCCGGAAAAAAGTTTGGGATTTGGGTGTAGCGTTAAAAATAATTTCATGGTTTAGAAAACAGCAGGGTGAAATTAAACAAAAAAAATTGTTACATACGTATGTTAAGAGAGGTTTTTCAGGTCAATTCAATTCAATTTGTTTATTTTCCAACATTGTGTTAGGGCTCCTCACCATTCCTTCTCGAGCTGCGCGTACAGGTGTCTCTACTATTTTCCATCCAATTGACTCCACCCTCTCCGCGCCACCCCATTGATTGAATTTATGCCTCTTGATATCGATTTCCCGCTACATTTAGCAGGAAATGTGCAAACGGAAGTCCGGAAAAAAGTTTGGGATTTGGGTGTAGCGTTAAAAATAATTTCATGGTTTAGAAAACAGCAGGGTGAAATTAACAAACAAAATAAAAAAAAATTGTTACGTACGTATGTTAAGAGAGGTTTTTCAGGTCAATTCAATTCAATTTGTTTATTTTCCAACATTGTGGTAGGGGCTCCTCACTATTCCTTCTCGAGCTGCGCCTACAGGTCTCTCTACTATTTTCCATCCCATTGACTCCACCCTCTCCGCGCCACCCCATTGATTAAATTTATGCTCTCTTGATATCGATTTCCCGCTACATTTAGCAGGAAATGTGCAAACGGAAGGCCGGAAAAAAGTTTGGGATTTGGGTGTAGCGTTAAAAATAATTTCATGGTTTAGAAAACAGCAGGGTGAAATTAAACAAAAATAAAAAAAATTGTTACATACGTATGTTAAGAGAGGTTTTTCAGGTCAATTCAATTCAATTTGTTTATTTTCCAACATTGTGTTAGGGGCTCTACCCATTCCTTCTCGAGCTGCACGTACAGGTCTCTCTACTATTTTCCATCCCATTGACTCCACCCTCTCCGCGCCACCCCATTGATTGAATTTATGCCTATTGATATCGATTTCCGCTACATTTAGCAGGAAATGTGCAAAACGGAAGGCCGGAAAAAGTTTGGGATTTGGGTGTAGTGTTAAACATAATTTCATGGTTGAGAAAACAGCAGGGTGAAATTAAACGAAATAAAAAAAATTGTTACATACGTATGTTAAGAGAGGTTTTTCAGGTCAATTCAATTCAATTTGTTTATTTTCCAACATTGTGTTAGGGGCTCCTCACTATTCCTTCTCGAGCTGCGCCTATAGTGTCTCTACTATTTTCCATCCCATTGAGCTCCACCCTCTCCGCGCCACCCCATTGATTGAATTTATGCCTCTTGATATCGATTTCCCGCTACATTTAGCAGGAAATGTGCAAACGGAAGGCCGGAAAAAAGTTTGGGATTTGGGAGTAGCATTAAAATAATTTAATGGTTTAGAAAACAGCAGTGGCGAAATTAAAGAAAATAGAAATAAAAAAAATAATAAAATTGATTCTTTACGTATGTTAAGAGAGGCTTTTCAGGTCAATTCAATTCAATTTGTTTATTTTCCAACATTTTGTTAGGGGCACCTCACCATTCCTTCTCGAGCTGCGCCTTTACAGGTCTCTCTACATGTTTTCCATCCAATTGACTCCACCCTCTTCGCGCCACCCCATTGATTGAATTTATGCCTCTTGATATCGATTTCCCGCTACATTTAGCAGGAAATGTGCAAATGGAAGGCCGGGAAAAAAGTTTGGGATTTGGGTGTAGCGTTAAAAATAATTTAATGGTTTAGAAAACAGCAGGGCGAAATTGAAGAAAATAGAAATAAAAAAATAATAAAATTGTTCTTTACGTATGTTAAGAGAGGTTTTTCAGGTCAATTCAATTCAATTTGTTTATTTTCCAACATTGTGTTAGGGGCACCTTACCATTCCTTCTCGAGCTGCAAGCCATACAGTCTCTCTACTATTTTCCATCCAATTGACTCCACCTCTCCGCGCCACCCCATTGATTGAATTTATGCCTCTTGATATCGATTTCCCGCTACATTTAGCAGGAAATGTGCAAACGGAAGGCCGGAAAAAAGTTTGGGATTTGGGTGTAGCGTTAAGAATAATTTCATGGTTTAGAAAACAGCAGGGTGAAATGAAACAAAATAAAAAAAAAATTGTTACATACGTATGTTAAGAGAGGTTTTTCAGGTCAATTCAATTCAATTTGTTTATTTTCCAACATTGTGTTAGGGGCTCCTCACCACTCCTTCTCGAGCTGCAGCGTGCAGGTCTCTACTATTTTCCATCCCATTGACTCCATCCTCTCCGCGCCACCCCATTGATTGAATTTATGCCTCTTGATATCGATTTCCTGCTACATTTAGCGAGGAAATGTGCAAACGGAAGGCCGGAAAAAGAGTCGGATTTGGGTGCAGCGTTAAAAATAATTTCAAGGTTTAGAAAACAGCAGGGTGAAATTAAAACAAAATAAAAAAAAATTGTTACATACGTATGTTAAGAGAGGTTTTTCAGGTCAATTCAATTCAATTTGTTTATTTTCCAACATTGTGTTAGGGGCTCCTCACTATTCCTTCTCGAGCTGCGCCTACAGGTCTCTCTACTATTTTCCATCCCATTGACTCCACCCTCTCCGCGCCACCCCATTGATTGAATTTATGCTCTCTTGATATCGATTTCCCGCCACATTTAGCAGGAAATGTGCAAACGGAAGGCCGGAAAAAAGTTTGGGATTTGGGTGTAGCGTTAAAAATAATTTCATGGTTTAGAAAACAGCAGGGTGAAATTAAACAAAATAAAAAAAAAATTCTTACATACGTTTATGTTAAGAGAGGTTTTTCAGGTCAATTCAATTCAATTTGTTTATTTTTCCAACATTGTGTTAGGGGCTCCTCACTATTCCTTCTCGAGCTGCGCCTACAGGTCTCTCTACTATTTTCCATCCCATTGACTCCACCCTCTCCGCGCCACCCCATTGTTTGAATTTATGCCTCTTGATATCGATTTCCCGCTACATTTAGCAGGAAATGTGCAAACGGAAGGCCGGAAAAACGTTTGGGATTTGGGTGTAGCGTTAAAAATAATTTCATGGTTTAGAAAACAGCAGGGTGAAATTAAAAAAAGAACAAAAAAAATTCTTACATACGTATGTTAAGAGAGGTTTTTCAGGTCAATTCAATTCAATTTGTTTATTTTCCAACATTGTGTTAGGGGCTCCTCACTATTCCTTCTCGAGCTGCGCGTACAGGTTCTCTACTATTTTCCATCCCATTGACTCCACCCTCTCCGCGCCACCCCATTGATTGAATTTATGCCTCTTGATATCGATTTCCCGCTACATGTAGCAGGAAATGTGCAAACGGAAGGCCGGAAAAAAGTTTGGGATTTGGGTGTAGCGTTAAAAATAATTTAATGGTTTAGAAAACAGCAGGGCGAAATTGAAGAAAATAGAAATAAAAAATAATAAAATTGTTCTTTACGTATGTTAAGAGAGGTTTTTCGGGTCAATTCAATTCAATTTGTTTATTTTCCAACATTGTGTTAGGGGCACCTCACCATTCCTTCTCGAGCTGCGCCTACAGGTCTCTCTACTATTTTCCATCCAATTGACTCCACCCTCTACGCGCCACCCCATTGATTGAATTCATGCCTCTTGATATCGATTTCCCGCTACATTTAGCAGGAAATGTGCAAGCGGAAGGCCGGAAAAAAGTTTGGGATTTGGGTGTAGCGTTAAAAATATTTAATGGTTTAGAAAACAGCAGGGTGAAATTGAACAAAATAAAAATAAAAAAGTAATAAAATTGTTCTTGACGTATGTTAAGAGAGGTTTTTCAGGTCAATTCAATTCAATTTGTTTATTTTCCAACATTGTGTTAGGGGCACCTCACCATTCCTTCTCGAGCTGCGCCTACAGGTCTCTCTACTATTTTCCATCCAATTGACTCCACCCTCTCCGCGCCAATCCATTGATTGAATTTATGCCTCTTGATATCGATTTCCCGCTACGTTTAGCAGGAAATGTGCAAACGGAAGGCCGGAAAAAGTTTGGGATTTGGGTGTAGCGTTAAAAATAATTTAATGGTTTAGAAAACAGCAGGGTGAAATTGAACAAAATAAAAATAAAAAATAATAAAATTGTTTTTTTACGTATGTTAAGAGAGGTTTTTCAGGTCAATTCAATTCAATTTGTTTATTTTCCAACATTGTGTTAGGGGCACCTCACCATTCCTTCTCGAGCTGCGCCTACAGGTCTCTCTACTATTTTCCATCCAATTGACTCCACCCTCTCCACGCCACCCCATTGATTGAATTTATGCCTGTTGATATCGATTTCCCGCCACATTTAGCAGGAAATGTGCAAACGGAAGGCCAGAAAAAAGTTTGGGATTTGGGTGTAGCGTGTAAAATAATTTCATGGTTTAGAAAACAGCAGGGTGAAATTGAACAAATAAAAATAAAAAAATAATAAAATTGTTCTTATACGTATGTTAAGAGAGGTTTTTCAGGTCAATTCAATTCAATTTGTTTATTTTCCAACATTGTGTTAGGGGCACCTCACCATTCCTTCTCGAGCTGCGCCTACAGTAGTCTCTCTACTATTTTGCATCCAATTGACTCCACCCTCTCTGCGCCACCCCATTGATTGAATTTATGCCTCTTGATATCGATTTCCGCTACATTTAGCAGGAAATATGCAAACGGAAGGCCGAAAAAAGTTTGGGATTTGGGTGTAGCGTTAAAAATAATTTCATGGTTTAGTGAAACTGTGGGTGAAATTGAACAAAATAAAAAATAAAAATAAATAAAATTGTTCTTACGTATGTTAAGAGAGGTTTTTTCAGGTCAATTCAATTCAATTTGTTTATTTTCCAACATTGTGTTAGGGGCACCTCACCATTCCTTCTCGAGCTGCGCCTACAGGTCTCTCCACTATTTTCCATCCAATTGACTCCACCCTCTCCGCGCCACCCCATTGATTGAATTTATGCCTTCTTGATATCGATTTCCCGCCAAGCATTTAGCAGGAAATGTGCAAGCGGAAGTGCCGGAAAAGTTTGGGATTTGGGTGTAGCGTTAAAAATTATTTAATGGTTTAGAAAACAGTAGGGTGAAATTGAAGAAAATAGAAATAAAAAAATAATAAAATTGTTCTTTACGTATGTTAAGAGAGGTTTTTCAGGTCAATTCAATTCAATTTGTTTATTTTCCAACATTGTGTTAGGGGCACCTCATCATTCCTTCTCGAGCTGCGCCTACAGGTCTCTCACTATTTTCCATCCAATTGACTCCACCCTCTCCGCGCCACCCCATTGATTGAATTTATGCCTCTTGATATCGATTTCCCGCTACATTTAGCAGGAAATGTGCAAGCGGAAGGCCGGAAAAAGTTTGGGATTTGGGTGTAGCGTTAAAAATTATTTAATGGTTTAGAAAACAGCAGGGCGAAATTGAAGAAAATAGAAATAAAAAAAATAATAAAATTGTTCTTTACGTATGTTAAGAGAGGTTTTTCAGGTCAATTCAATTCAATTTGTTTATTTTCCAACATTGTGTTAGGGGCACCTCACCATTCCTTCTCGAGCTGCGCCTACAGGTCTTCTACTATTTTCCATCCAATTGACTCCACCCTCTCCGCGCCACCCCATTGATTGAATTTATGCCTCTTGATATCGATTTCCCGCCACATTTAGCAGGAAATGTGCAAACGGAAGGCCGGAAAAAAGTTTGGGATTTGGGTGTAGCGTTAAAAATATTTTAATGGTTTAGAAAACAGCAGGGTGAAATTGAACAAAATAAAAATAAAAAAATAATAAAATTGTTT
Organism: Ixodes ricinus; assembly: GCA_037355805.1. NCBI lineage: Eukaryota > Metazoa > Arthropoda > Arachnida > Ixodida > Ixodidae > Ixodes > Ixodes ricinus. The sequence continues at coordinate 31,125 of JAZHYW010042817.1, forward strand.
TTTACGTATGTTAAGAGAGGTTTTTCAGGTCAATTCAATTCAATTTGTTTATTTTCCAACATTGTGTTAGGGGCACCTCACCATTCCTTCTCGAGCTGCGCCTACAGGTCTCTCTACTATTTTCCATCCAATTGACTCCACCCTCTTTGCGCCACCCCATTGATTGAATTTATGCCTCTTGATATCGATTTCCCGCTACATTTAGCAGGAAATGTGCAAACGGAAGGCCGGAAAAAAGTTTGGGATTTGGGTGTAGCGTTAAAAATAATTTAATGGTTTAGAAAACAGCAGGGCGAAATTGAAGAAAATAGAAATAAAAAAATAATAAAATTGTTCTTTACGTATGTTAAGAGAGGTTTTTCAGGTCAATTCAATTCAATTTGTTTATTTTCCAACATTGTGTTAGGGGCACCTCACCATTCCTTCTCGAGCTGCGCCTACAGGTCTCTCTACTATTTTCCATCCAATTGACTCCACCCTCTCCGCGCCACCCCATTGATTGAATTTATGCCTCTTGATATCGATTTCCCGCTACATTTAGCAGGAAATGTGCAAGCGGAAGGCCGGAAAAAGTTTGGGATTTGGGTGTAGCGTTAAAAATATTTAATGGTTTAGAAAACAGCAGGGTGAAATTGAACAAAATAAAAATAAAAAAGTAATAAAATTGTTCTTGACGTATGTTAAGAGAGGTTTTTCAGGTCAATTCAATTCAATTTGTTTATATTCCAACATTGTGTTAGGGGCACCTCACCATTCCTTCTCGAGCTGCGCCTACAGGTCTCTCTACTATTTTCCATCCAATTGACTCCACCCTCTCCGCGCCACCCCATTGATTGAATTTATGCCTCTTGATATCGATTTCCCGCTACATTTAGCAGGAAATGTGCAAACGGAAGGCCGGAAAAAGTTTGGGATTTGGGTGTAGCGTTAAAAATATTTTAATGGTTTAGAAAACAGCAGGGTGAAATTGAACAAAATAAAAAAAAATAATAAAATTGTTTTTTACGTATGTTAAGAGAGGTTTTTCAGGTCAATTCAATTCAATTTGTTTATTTTCCAACATTGTGTTAGGGGCACCTCACCATTCCTTCTCGAGCTGCGCCTACAGGTCTCTCTACTATTTTCCATCCAATTGACTCCACCCTCTCCACGCCACCCCATTGATTGAATTTATGCCTCTTGATATCGATTTCCCGCTACATTTAGCAGGAAATGTGCAAACGGAAGGCCAGAAAAAAGTTTGGGATTTGGGTGTAGCGTTAAAAATAATTTCATGGTTTAGAAAACAGCAGGGTGAAATTAAACAAATAAAAATAAAAAAATAAAAAAATTGTTCTATACGTATGTTAAGAGAGGTTTTTTAGGTCAATTCAATTTAATTTGTTTATTTTCCAACATTGTGTTAGGGGCACCTCACCATTCCTTCTCGAGCTGCGCCTACAGGTCTCTACTATTTTGCATCCAATTGACTCCACCCTCTCTGCGCCACCCCATTGATTGAATTTATGCCTCTTGATATCAATTTCCCGCTAAATTTAGCAGGAAATGAGCAAACCGAAGGCCGGAAAAAAGTTTGGGATTTGGGTGTAGCGTTAAAAATAATTTTATGGTTTAGAAAACAGCAGGGTAAAACTGAACAAAATAAAAATAAAAATTAAATTAAAATTGTTACACACGTTTGTTAAGAGAGGTTTTTCAGGTCAATTCAATTCAATTTGTTTATTTTCCAACATTGTGTTAGGGGCTTCTCACCATTCCTTCTCGAGCTGTGCCTACAGGTCTCTCTACTATTCTTCATCCCATTAACTCCACCCTCTCCACGCCACCCCATTGATTGAATTTATGCCTGTTGATATCGATTTCCCGCTACATTGAGCAGGAAATGTGCAGACGGAAGGGCCGGAAAAAGTTTGGGATTTGGGTGTAGCGTTAAAAATAATTTCATGGTTTAGTAAACAGCAGGGTGAAATTGAACAAAATAAAAAAATAAATAAATAAAATTGTTACATACGTTTGTTAAGAGAGGTTTTTCAGGTCAATTCAATTCAATTCGTTTATTTTACAACATTGTGTTAGGGGCTTCTCACCATTCCTTCTCGAGCTGTGCCTACAGGTCTCTCTACTATTCTTCATCCCATTAACTCCACCCTCTCCACGCCACCCCATTGATTGAATTTATGCCTCTTGATATCGATTTCCCGCTAAATTTAGCAGGAAATGTGCAAACGGAACGCCGGAAAAAAGTTTGGGATGGGGGTGTGGCGTTAATAATAAATTCACGGTTAAGAAAACATCAGGGTTAAATTAAAAAAAGAAAAAGAAGAAAAAAAAAATTAAAATTGTTACATACGTATGTTAAGAGAGGTTTTTCAGGTCAATTCAATTCAATATGCTTATTTTCCAACATTGTGTTAGGGGCTCCTCACCGTTCCTTCTCGAGCTGTGCATACAGGTCTCTCTACTATTCTCCATCCTATTGACTCCATCCTCTCCACGCCACCCCATTGATTGAATTTATGGCTCGTGATATCAATTTCCCACTAAATTTAGCAGGAAATGTGCAAACGGAACGCCGGAAAAATGTTTGGGATTGGGGTGTGGCGTTAATAATAATTTCATGGTTTAGAAAACAGCAGGGTGAAATTAAACAAAATAAAAAAAAAAATTGTTACATACGTATGTTAAGAGAGGTTTTTCAGGTCAATTCAATTCAATATGCTTATTTTCCAAGATTGCGTTAGGGGCTCCTCACCGTTCCTTGTCGAGCTGTGCCTTCAGGTCTCTCTTCTCCTCTCCATCCGATTGACTCCATCCTCTCCACACCACCCATTGACTGAATTTTTTCTTCGTGGTATCGATTTCCCGCTAAATTTAGCAGGAAATGTGCAAACGGAAGGCCGGGAAAAAGTTCAAAATCGGGGTGTAGCGCTAAAAATAATTTCACGGTTTAGAAAATGGCAGGGTGAAATTGAACAAAAGAAAAAAGAAAAAATTAAAATTGTTACATACGTTTTGTTAAGAGAGGTTTTTCAGGTCAATTCAATTAAATTTGCTTATTCTCCAACATTGTGTTAGGGGCTCCTCACCGTTCCTTGTCGAGCTGTGCATTCAGGTCTCTCTTCTCTCCATCCGGTTGACTCCATCCTCTCCACGCCACCCCATTGACTGAATTTTTGCCTCGTGATATCGATTTCCCGCTAAATTTAGCAGGAAATGTGCAAACGGAAGGCCAGGAAAAAGTTCAAAATCGGGGTGTAGCGCTAAAAATAATTTCACGGTTTAGAAAATGGCAGGGTGAAATTGAACAAAAGAAAAAGAAAAAAAATTAAAATTGTTACATACGTTTGTTAACAGAGGTTTTTCAGGTCAATTCAATTTAATTTGCTTATTTTCCAACATTGTGTTAGGGCTCCTCACCTTTCCTTGTCGAGCTGTGCCTTCAGGTCTCTCTTCTCTCCATCCGATTGACTCCATCCTCTCCATGCCACCCATTGACTGAATTTTTTCTTCGTGATATCGATTTCCCGCTAAATTTAGCTGGAAATGTGCAAACGGAAGGCCGGGAAAAAGTTCAAAATCGGGGTGTAGCGCTAAAAATAATTTCACGGTTTAGAAAACAGCAAAGTAAAATTGAAAAAAAAAGAAAAAAAAATTAACATTTTTACATACGTTTGTTAAGATAGGTTTTTCAGGTCAATTCAATTCAAGTTGCTTATTTTCCAACATTGTGTTAGGGGCTCCTCACCGTTCCTTGTCGAGCTGTGCCTCCAGGTCTCTCTTCTTCTCTCCATCCGATTGACTCCATCCTCTCCACGACACCCCATTGACTGAATTTTTGCCTCGTGATATCGATTTCCCGCTAAATTTAGCAGGAAACGTGCAAACGGGAAGACCGGGAAAAAGTTCAAAATCGGGGTGTAGCGCTAAAAATAATTTCACGGTTTAGAAAACAGCAGGGTAAAATAGAACAAAAGAAAAAGAAAAAAACTTAAAATTGTTACATACGTTTGTTAAGAGAGGTTTTTTAGGTCAATTCAATTCAAGTTGCTTATTTTCCAACATTGTGTTAGGGGCTCCTCACCGTTCCTTGTCGAGCTGTGCCTTCAGGTCTCTCTTCTCCTCTCCATCCGATTGACTCCATCCTCTCCACGCCACCCATTGACTTTATTTTTTCTTCGTGATATCGATTTCCCGCTAATTTTAGCAGGAAATGTGCAAACGGAAGGCCAGGAAAAAGTTCAAAATCGGGGTGTAGCGCTAAAAATAATTTCACGGTTTAGAAAATGGCAGGGTGAAATTGAACAAAAGAAAAAGAAAAAAATTAAAATTGTTACATACGTTTGTTAACAGAGGTTTTTCAGGTCAATTCAATTAAATTTGCTTATTTTCCAACATTGTGTTATGGGCTCCTCACCGTTCCTTGTCGAGCTGTGCCTCCAGGGCTCTTTTCTCTCTCCATCCAATTGACTCCATCCTCTCCACGACACCCCATTGACTGAATTTTCGCCTCGTGATATCAAATTCCCGCGAAATTTAGCAGGAAATGTGCAAACGGAAGCCCGGGAAAAAGTAGAAAATCGGGGTGTAGCGCTAAAAATAATTTCACGGTTTGGAAAACAGCAGAATAAAATTGAACAAAAAAAAGAAAAAAAAATTAAAATTGTTACATACGTTTGTTAAGAGAGGTTTTTCAGGTTAATTCAATTAAATTTGCTTATTTTCAAACATTGTGTTAGGGGCTCCTCACCGTTCCTTGTCGAGCTGTGCCTTCAGGTCTCTCTTCTCCTCTCCATCCGATTGACTCCATCCTCTCCACCACCCATTGACTGAATTTTTTCTTCGTGGTATCGATTTCCCGCTAAATTTAGCAGGAAATGTGCAAACGGAAGGCCGGGAAAAAGTTCAAAATCGGGGTGTAGCGCTAAAAATAATTTCACGGTTTAGAAAATGGCAGGGTGAAATTGAACAAAAGAAAAAGAAAAATTAAAATTGTTACATACGTTTGTTAAGAGAGGTTTTTCAGGTCAATTCAATTAAATTTGCTTATTCTCCAACATTGTGTTAGGGGCTCCTCACCGTTCCTTGTCGAGCTGTGCATTCAGGTCTTTCTTCTTCTCTCCATCCGGTTGACTCCATCCTCTCCACGCCACCCCATTGACTGAATTTTTGCCTCGTGATATCGATTTCCTGCTAAATTTAGCAGGAAATGTGCAAACAGAAGGCCGGGAGAAAGTTCAAAATCGGGGTGTAGCGCTAAAAATAATTTCACGGTTTAAAAAACAGCAGGGTAAAATTGAACAAAAAAAAAAGAAAAAAAATTAAAATTGTTACATACGTTTGTTAAGAGACGTTTTTCAGGTCAATTCAATTAAATTTGCTTATTTTCCAACATTGTGTTAGGGGCTCCTCACCGTTCCTTGTCGAGCTGTGCCTTCAGGTCTCTCTTCTTCTCTCCATCCGGTTGACTCCATCCTCTCCACGCCACCCATTGACTGAATTTTGCCTCGTGATATCGATTTCCCGCTAAATATAGCAGGAATTGTGCAAACGGAAGGCCGGGAAAAAGTTCAAAATCGGGGTGTAGCGCTAAAAATTATTTCACGGTTTAGAAAATGGCAGGGTAAAATTAAACAAAGAAAAAGAAAAAAAATTAAAATTGTTACATACGTTTGTTAAGAGGTTTTTCAGGTCAATTCAATTAAATTTGCTTATTTTCCAACATTGTGTTCAGGGCTCCTCACCGCTCCTTGTCGAGCTGTGCCTTCAGGTCTCTCTTCTCCTCTCCATCCGATTGACTCCATCCTCTCCACGCCACCCATTGACTGAATTTTTTCTTCGTGATATCGATTTCCCGCTAAATTTAGCAGGAAATGTGCAAACGGAAGGCCAGGAAAAAGTTTGAAATCGGGGTGTAGCGCTAAAAATAATTTCACGGTTTAGAAAATAGCAGGGTAAAATTAAACAAAAGAAAAAGAAAAAAAAATTAAAATTGTTACATACGTTTGTTAAGAGAGGTTTTTCAGGTCAATTCAATTTAATTTGCTTATTTTCCAACATTGTGTTAGGGGCTCCTCACCGTTCCTTGTCGAGCTGTGCCTTCAGGTCTCTCTTCTCCTCTCCATCCGATTGACTCCATCCTCTCCATGCCACCCATTGACTGAATTTTGCTTCGTGATATCGATTTCCCGCTAAATTTAGCTGGAAATGTGCAAACGGAAGGCCGGGAAAAGTTCGAAATCGGGGAGTAGCGCTAAAACTAATTTCACGGTTTAGAAAACAGCAGGGTAAAATAGAACAAAAGAAAAGAAAAAAAAATTAAAATTGTTACATACGTTTGTTAAGAGAGGTTTTTCAGGTCAATTCAATTCAAGTTGCTTATTTTCCAACATTGTGTTAGGGGCTCCTCACCGTTCCTTGTCGAGCTGTGCCTTCAGGTCTCTCTTCTCCTCTCCATCCGATTGACTCCATCCTCTCCACGCCACCCCATTGACTGAATTTTTTCCTCGTGATATCGATTTCCCGCTAAATTTAGCAGGAAACGTGCAAACGGAAGGCCGGGAAAAAGTTCAAAATCGGGGTGTAGCGCTAAAAATAATTTCACGGTTTAGAAAACAGCAGGGTAAAATAGAACAAAAGAAAAAGAAAAAAAAATTAAAATTGTTACATACGTTTGTTAAGAGAGGTTTTTCAGGTCAATTCAATTCAAGTTGCTTATTTTCCAACATTGTGTTAGGGGCTCCTCACCGTTCCTTGTCGAGCTGTGCCTTCAGGTCTCTCTTCTTCTCTCCATCCGATTGACTCCATCCTCTCCACGCCACCCCATTGACTGAATTTTTGCCTCGTGATATCGATTTCCCGCTAAATTTAGCAGGAAACGTGCAAACGGAAGGCCGGGAAAAAGTTCGAAATCGGGGTGTAGCGCTAAAAATAATTTCACGGTTTAGAAAACAGCAGGGTGAAATAGAACAAAAGAAAAAGAAAAAAAAAATTAAAATTGTTACATACGTTTGTTAAGAGAGGTTTTTCAGGTCAATTCAATTCAAGTTGCTTATTTTCCAACATTGTGTTAGGGGCTCCTCACCGTTCCTTGTCGAGCTGTGCCTTCAGGTCTCTCTTCTTCTCTCCATCCGATTGACTCCATCCTCTCCACGCCACCCCATTGACTGAATTTTTGCCTCGTGATATCGATTTCCCGCTAAATTTAGCAGGAAACGTGCAAACGGAAGGCCGGGAAAAAGTTCAAAATCGGGGAGTAGCGCTAAAAATAATTTCACGGTTTAGAAAACAGCAGGGTAAAATAGAACAAAAGAAAAAGAAAAAAAAATTAAAATTGTTACATACGTTTGTTAAGAGAGGTTTTTCAGGTCAATTCAATTCAAGTTGCTTATTTTCCAACATTGTGTTAGGGGCTCCTCACCGTTCCTTGTCGAGCTGTGCCTTCAGGTCTCTCTTCTTCTCTCCATCCGATTGACTCCATCCTCTCCACGCCACCCCATTGACTGAATTTTTGCCTCGTGATATCGATTTCCCGCTAAATTTAGCAGGAAACGTGCAAACGGAAGGCCGGGAAAAAGTTCGAAATCGGGGAGTAGCGCTAAAAATAATTTCACGGTTTAGAAAACAGCAGGGTAAAATAGAACAAAAGAAAAAGAAAAAAAATTAAAATTGTTACATACGTTTGTTAAGAGAGGTTTTTCAGGTCAATTCAATTCAAATTTGCTTATTTTCCAACATTGTGTTAGGGGCTCCTCACCGTTCCTTGTCGAGCTGTGCCTTCAGGTCTCTCTTCTCCTCTCCATCCGATTGACTCCATCCTCTCCACGCCACCCCATTGACTGAATTTTTGCCTCGTGATATCGATTTCCCGCTAAATTTAGCAGGAAATGTGCAAACGGAAGGCCGGGAAAAAGTTCAAAATCGGGGTGTAGCGCTAAAAATAATTTCACGGTTTAGAAAACAGCAGGGTAAAATTGAACAAAAGAAAAAGAAAAAAAATTAAAATTGTTACATACGTTTGTTAAGAGAGGTTTTTCAGGTCAATTCAATTCAAGTTGCTTATTTTCCAACATTGTGTTAGGGGCTCCTCACCGTTCCTTGTCGAGCTGTGCCTTCAGGTCTCTCTTCTCCTCTCCATCCGATTGACTCCATCCTCTCCACGCCACCCCATTGACTGAATTTTTGCCTCGTGATATCGATTTCCCGCTAAATTTAGCAGGAAATGTGCAAACGGAAGGCCGGGAAAAAGTTCGAAATCGGGGTGTAGCGCTAAAAATAATTTCACGGTTTAGAAAACAGCAGGGTAAAATTAGAACAAAAGAAAAAGAAAAAAAAATTAAAATTGTTACATACGTTTGTTAAGAGAGGTTTTTCAGGTCAATTCAATTAAATTTGCTTATTTTCCAACATTGTGTTAGGGGCTCCTCACCGTTCCTTGTCGAGCTGTGCCTTCAGGTCTCTCTTCTCCTCTCCATCCGATTGACTCCATCCTCTCCACGCCACCCCATTGACTGAATTTTTGCCTCGTGATATCGATTTCCCGCTAAATTTAGCAGGAAATGTGCAAACGGAAGGCCGGGAAAAAGTTCAAAATCGGGGTGTAGCGCTAAAAATAATTTCACGGTTTAGAAAACAGCAGGGTAAAATTGAACAAAAGAAAAAGAAAAAAAATTAAAATTGTTACATACGTTTGTTAAGAGATGTTTTTCAGGTCAATTCAATTAAATTTGCTTATTTTCCAACATTGTGTTAGGGGCTCCTCACCGTTCCTTGTCGAGCTGTGCCTTCAGGTCTCTCTTCTTCTCTCCATCCGATTGACTCCATCCTCTCCACGCCACCCCATTGACTGAATTTTTGCCTCGTGATATCGATTTCCCGCTAAATTTAGCAGGAAATGTGCAAACGGAAGGCCGGGAAAAAGTTCAAAATCGGGGTGTAGCGCTAAAAATAATTTCACGGTTTAGAAAACAGCAGGGTAAAATTGAACAAAAGAAAAAAAAAAAAATTAAAATTGTTACATACGTTTGTTAAGAGACGTTTTTCAGGTCAATTCAATTAAATTTGCTTATTTTCCAACATTGTGTTAGGGGCTCCTCACCGTTCCTTGTCGAGCTGTGCCTACAGGTCTCTCTTCTCCTCTCCATCCGATTGACTCCATCCTCTCCACGCCACCCCATTGACTGAATTTTTGCCTCGTGATGTCGATTTCCCGCTAAATTTAGCAGGAAATGTGCAAACGGAAGGCCGGAAAAAGTTTGAAATTGGGGAGTAGCGCTAAAAATAATTGCACGGTTTAGAAAACAGCAGGGTGAAATTAAAACAAAAAAGAAAAAGAAAATTAAAATTTTACATACGTATGTTAAGAGACGTTTTCAGGTCAATTCAATTAAAGTTGCTTATTTTCCAACATTGTGTTAGGGGCTCCTCACCGTTCCTTGTCGAGCTGTGCCTACAGGTCTCTCTTCTTCTCTCCATCCGATTGACTCCATCCTCTCCACGCCACCCCATTGACTGAATTTTTGCCTCGTGATATCGATTTCCCGCTAAATTTAGCAGGAAATGTACAAACGGAAGGCCGGGAAAAAGTTTGAAATTGGGGTGTAGCGCTAAAAATAATTTCACGGTTTAGAAAACAGCAGGGTAAAATTAAACAAAAGAAAAAGAAAAAAATTAAAATTGTTACATACGTTTGTTAAGAGAGTTTTTCAGGTCAATTCAATTCAATTTGCTTATTTTCCAACATTGTGTTAGGGGCTCCTCACCGTTCCTTGTCGAGCTGTGCCTCCAGGTCTCTCTTCTTCTCTCCATCCGATTGACTCCATCCTCTCCACGCCACCCCATTGACTGAATTTTTGCCTCGTGATATCGATTTCCCGCTAAATTTAGCAGGAAATGTGCAAACGGAAGGCCGGGAAAAAGTTCGAAATCGGGGAGTAGCGCTAAAAATAATTTCACGGTTTAGAAAACAGCAGGGTAAAATTAAACAAAAGAAAAAGAAAAAAAAAATTAAAATTGTTACATACGTTTGTTAAGAGAGGTTTTTCAGGTCAATTCAATTCAATTTGCTTATTTTCCAACATTGTGTTAGGGGCTCCTCACCGTTCCTTGTCGAGCTGTGCCTACAGGTCTCTCTTCTCCTCTCCATCCGATTGACTCCATCCTCTCCACGCCACCCCATTGACTGAATTTTTGCCTCGTGATATCGATTTCCCGCTAAATTTAGCAGGAAATGTGCAAACGGAAGGCCGGGAAAAAGTTTGAAATTGGGGTGTAGCGCTAAAAATAATTTCACGGTTTAGAAAACAGCAGGGTAAAATTAAACAAAAGAAAAGAAAAAAAAATTAAAATTGTTACATACGTTTGTTAAGAGACGTTTTTCAGGTCAATTCAATTCAATTTGCTTATTTTCCAACATTGTGTTAGGGGCTCCTCACCGTTCCTTGTCGAGCTGTGCCTACAGGTCTCTCTTCTTCTCTCCATCCGATTGACTCCATCCTCTCCACGCCACCCCATTGACTGAATTTTTGCCTCGTGATATCGATTTCCCGCTAAATTTAGCAGGAAATGTACAAACGGAAGGCCGGGAAAAAGTTTGAAATTGGGGAGTAGCGCTAAAAATAATTTCACGGTTTAGAAAACAGCAGGGTAAAATTGAACAAAAGAAAAAGAAAAAAAAATTAAAATTGTTACATACGTTTGTTAAGAGAGGTTTTTCAGGTCAATTCAATTCAATTTGCTTATTTTCCAACATTGTGTTAGGGGCTCCTCACCGTTCCTTGTCGAGCTGTGCCTCCAGGTCTCTCTTCTTCTCTCCATCCGATTGACTCCATCCTCTCCACGCCACCCCATTGACTGAATTTTTGCCTCGTGATATCGATTTCCCGCTAAATTTAGCAGGAAATGTGCAAACGGAAGGCCGGGAAAAAGTTTGAAATTGGGGAGTAGCGCTAAAAATAATTTCACGGTTTAGAAAACAGCAGGGTGAAATTGAACAAAAGAAAAAAGAAAAAAAAAATTAAAATTGTTACATACGTTTGTTAAGAGAGGTTTTTCAGGTCAATTCAATTCAATTTGCTTATTTTCCAACATTGTGTTAGGGGCTCCTCACCGTTCCTTGTCGAGCTGTGCCTCCAGGTCTCTCTTCTTCTCTCCATCCGATTGACTCCATCCTCTCCACGCCACCCCATTGACTGAATTTTTGCCTCGTGATATCGATTTCCCGCTAAATTTAGCAGGAAATGTGCAAACGGAAGGCCGGGAAAAAGTTTGAAATTGGGGAGTAGCGCTAAAAATAATTTCACGGTTTAGAAAACAGCAGGGTGAAATTAAACAAAAGAAAAAGAAAAAAAAATTAAAATTGTTACATACGTTTGTTAAGAGACGTTTTTCAGGTCAATTCAATTCAAGTTGCTTATTTTCCAACATTGTGTTAGGGGCTCCTCACCGTTCCTTGTCGAGCTGTGCCTCCAGGTCTCTCTTCTCCTCTCCATCCGATTGACTCCATCCTCTCCACGCCACCCCATTGACTGAATTTTTGCCTCGTGATATCGATTTCCCGCTAAATTTAGCAGGAAATGTACAAACGGAAGGCCGGGAAAAAGTTTGAAATTGGGGAGTAGCGCTAAAAATAATTGCACGGTTTAGAAAACAGCAGGGTGAAATTGAACAAAAGAAAAAGAAAAAAAAATTAAAATTTTTACATACGTTTGTTAAGAGAGGTTTTTCAGGTCAATTCAATTCAATTTGCTTATTTTCCAACATTGTGTTAGGGGCTCCTCACCGTTCCTTGTCGAGCTGTGCCTCCAGGTCTCTCTTCTTCTCTCCATCCGATTGACTCCATCCTCTCCACGCCACCCCATTGACTGAATTTTTGCCTCGTGATATCGATTTCCCGCTAAATTTAGCAGGAAATGTACAAACGGAAGGCCGGGAAAAAGTTTGAAATTGGGGAGTAGCGCTAAAAATAATTGCACGGTTTAGAAAACAGCAGGGTAAAATTAGAACAAAAGAAAAAGAAAAAAAAATTAAAATTTTTACATACGTTTGTTAAGAGAGGTTTTTCAGGTCAATTCAATTCAAGTTGCTTATTTTCCAACATTGTGTTAGGGGCTCCTCACCGTTCCTTGTCGAGCTGTGCCTCCAGGTCTCTCTTCTCCTCTCCATCCGATTGACTCCATCCTCTCCACGCCACCCCATTGACTGAATTTTTGCCTCGTGATATCGATTTCCCGCTAAATTTAGCAGGAAATGTGCAAACGGAAGGCCGGGAAAAAGTTTGAAATTGGGGAGTAGCGCTAAAAATAATTGCACGGTTTAGAAAACAGCAGGGTAAAATTAGAACAAAAGAAAAAGAAAAAAAAATTAAAATTGTTACATACGTTTGTTAAGAGAGGTTTTTCAGGTCAATTCAATTCAATTTGCTTATTTTCCAACATTGTGTTAGGGGCTCCTCACCGTTCCTTGTCGAGCTGTGCCTACAGGTCTCTCTTCTCCTCTCCATCCGATTGACTCCATCCTCTCCACGCCACCCCATTGACTGAATTTTTGCCTCGTGATATCGATTTCCCGCTAAATTTAGCAGGAAATGTGCAAACGGAAGGCCGGGAAAAAGTTTGAAATTGGGGAGTAGCGCTAAAAATAATTGCACGGTTTAGAAAACAGCAGGGTAAAATTAAACAAAAGAAAAAGAAAAAAAAATTAAAATTGTTACATACGTTTGTTAAGAGAGGTTTTTCAGGTCAATTCAATTCAAGTTGCTTATTTTCCAACATTGTGTTAGGGGCTCCTCACCGTTCCTTGTCGAGCTGTGCCTCCAGGTCTCTCTTCTTCTCTCCATCCGATTGACTCCATCCTCTCCACGCCACCCCATTGACTGAATTTTTGCCTCGTGATATCGATTTCCCGCTAAATTTAGCAGGAAATGTGCAAACGGAAGGCCGGGAAAAAGTTTGAAATTGGGGAGTAGCGCTAAAAATAATTTCACGGTTTAGAAAACAGCAGGGTAAAATAGAACAAAAGAAAAAGAAAAAAAATTAAAATTGTTACATACGTTTGTTAAGAGAGGTTTTTCAGGTCAATTCAATTCAATTTGCTTATTTTCCAACATTGTGTTAGGGGCTCCTCACCGTTCCTTGTCGAGCTGTGCCTCCAGGTCTCTCTTCTCCTCTCCATCCGATTGACTCCATCCTCTCCACGCCACCCCATTGACTGAATTTTTGCCTCGTGATATCGATTTCCCGCTAAATTTAGCAGGAAATGTGCAAACGGAAGGCCGGGAAAAAGTTTGAAATTGGGGAGTAGCGCTAAAAATAATTTCACGGTTTAGAAAACAGCAGGGTAAAATTAGAACAAAAGAAAAAGAAAAAAAAATTAAAATTGTTACATACGTTTGTTAAGAGAGGTTTTTCAGGTCAATTCAATTCAATTTGCTTATTTTCCAACATTGTGTTAGGGGCTCCTCACCGTTCCTTGTCGAGCTGTGCCTCCAGGTCTCTCTTCTCCTCTCCATCCGATTGACTCCATCCTCTCCACGCCACCCCATTGACTGAATTTTTGCCTCGTGATATCGATTTCCCGCTAAATTTAGCAGGAAATGTGCAAACGGAAGGCCGGGAAAAAGTTTGAAATTGGGGAGTAGCGCTAAAAATAATTTCACGGTTTAGAAAACAGCAGGGTAAAATAGAACAAAAGAAAAAGAAAAAAAAATTAAAATTGTTACATACGTTTGTTAAGAGAGGTTTTTCAGGTCAATTCAATTCAAGTTGCTTATTTTCCAACATTGTGTTAGGGGCTCCTCACCGTTCCTTGTCGAGCTGTGCCTTCAGGTCTCTCTTCTCCTCTCCATCCGATTGACTCCATCCTCTCCACGCCACCCCATTGACTGAATTTTTGCCTCGTGATATCGATTTCCCGCTAAATTTAGCAGGAAATGTGCAAACGGAAGGCCGGGAAAAAGTTTGAAATTGGGGTGTAGCGCTAAAAATAATTTCACGGTTTAGAAAACAGCAGGGTAAAATTAGAACAAAAGAAAAAGAAAAAAAAATTAAAATTGTTACATACGTTTGTTAAGAGAGGTTTTTCAGGTCAATTCAATTCAATTTGCTTATTTTCCAACATTGTGTTAGGGGCTCCTCACCGTTCCTTGTCGAGCTGTGCCTCCAGGTCTCTCTTCTCCTCTCCATCCGATTGACTCCATCCTCTCCACGCCACCCCATTGACTGAATTTTTGCCTCGTGATATCGATTTCCCGCTAAATTTAGCAGGAAATGTGCAAACGGAAGGCCGGGAAAAAGTTCAAAATCGGGGTGTAGCGCTAAAAATAATTTCACGGTTTAGAAAACAGCAGGGTAAAATTGAACAAAAGAAAAAGAAAAAAAAATTAAAATTGTTACATACGTTTGTTAAGAGAGGTTTTTCAGGTCAATTCAATTCAATTTGCTTATTTTCCAACATTGTGTTAGGGGCTCCTCACCGTTCCTTGTCGAGCTGTGCCTACAGGTCTCTCTTCTCCTCTCCATCCGATTGACTCCATCCTCTCCACGCCACCCCATTGACTGAATTTTTGCCTCGTGATATCGATTTCCCGCTAAATTTAGCAGGAAATGTGCAAACGGAAGGCCGGGAAAAAGTTTGAAATCGGGGTGTAGCGCTAAAAATAATTTCACGGTTTAGAAAACAGCAGGGTAAAATTGAACAAAAGAAAAGAAAAAAAAATTAAAATTGTTACATACGTTTGT
>JAZHYW010042818.1:0-45921 GCA_037355805.1 Ixodes ricinus
GATGCACGCAGGAAGCCGTTTAAGCACCTTTTTAATGCAATAAATTTGAAAGAAAAACGTGTTAACTTACCAATAATTTTATCCGCCTGGCCTTCAAAGGTTCCACGCTACCTAGTACGTACGAATTATTCGAGATATTTGCTCTTATAATCGAGCGTAGGGAGGAGAAGAAAATGCACATGACGTTTTTCATAAAAATGCATTACCGGAAGTCCAATTTTAGACTGATTGGTGTTTGCTTCAGCTTGCAACAGCGCATTAGTGCCAGTTGAGATTCTAGCGTAAATTATAAAAACCCTTTGGCTAGGAGAAGATAGGTAAGAAGGGCACCGCGAAGCTTTGAAAGAATGGCAAGAACATGCTTTTTTTAATTCTTGAAACGCGTGTTTCATTCCCATCTAAGAGTAATGCTGTGTGTTCCAAACTTTACGAGATCTTACTTCAGGAATAGGGTTTTGTGCCTTGGAGTTCGAAAGCCTACCCGCGTGTACCATTTTTCTTTGTCTGTGTTGTCACGTGACACGATCCCTTCGAAGCCTCCGGATTAACTGCATGGGTTGATTGGGGTAAGATTTGGAAAACAGCCCAAGAGATTCTTTTGCGCATGTAGCTCACCGCAGTTCTTCCTACGTCGGGGTCGGCGTAAGCTGAAGACCCTGGTAACGGAAACCCGTTTTGACATAACTGGGAAAAAGAAAAGTTAATAAAGCCATGGCGAGTGTCATCGTCGATCTAGCGAGGCGATGCGTAATGCCTCATGGGTGGTAACTGAGCCGATGAACCTTCGTTGAATTATTGTCACCGATTTTTTGAGATATATCATCAGTTCCGCTGCTCTCGATATATATATCTTTTTCCGAGCATATATGTGGGTGGTAGGTTGGAGTGTATTTTACGCAAGTGAGGAAATGTTCGAACATAATTAATATAAAACGACTAGCAATTTCACCCCTTGAGCCACCTGCACATTTCATAATATATAACCGTTTGCAGGGTTTTCCGCCAACCGAGAGCGAGGAAAAACCTGTTATAAGCTTCGGCACGTGTCAAGGCAATGTCGTACGCAATGACAGGTGTCACACAACCGGAGAGGAATTATGCGCAATTCTTAGCGGTCTTCTACTCGGGATTCGCCGGATTATGTTGAAACTTTTGAGACGGACTTTAACGGCTGGATACAAGAATTTTTACAGATTGGTGTAGCTTTGGAATAGAACCGCTTATAGCTGTCTTCCCCCCCCCCCCCCCCCCCGGACATTAGCACCCACCTTAATTACCGTCAGTAAATGTTTATGAGTGAATTTTAGATGATCGGAGAATCGACACTCACGATTACCCTTGTACTTGAGTGTCCACCAAACGGATTTTATGTACCTTTCATACTTGTTGTTAGAATACTTGCGTAATACCTTTATTTTGAACAGTCTCCCTAGCTTACTGCACCATACGAACCGTTATGTACGAGGAGTCCATATGCATTTCTTCAAATAAAAAATAGTTTTTGCGAGATGTGTTGTCTATTACAAGATAAAAAAGGGACGTCTGTGGTTTACCTCTGACACTGCTGTCTTAACGATTTACACCCTCACTAAAAAGTCTGGTCGTAAAAAAAGGACTGTTCTGCGGTTCTAGCGGTTTACCTATGTTTTGTGTTCTAAAAGTATAATTTAAACACCTTATAAAAAGGGTTCTTTGTGAAAAAGCCATAGGTGGTTCTGTTACGCAGTGCCTTTTCTGATGCGAAAAAGAAAAGTCAAATTGGACGCTTAGTGATCTAAACAGCGTAAGGTCGGTCTACCAGGATGTAGCGACATTGTGGTTTACACTGTAGATGAGCAAGTTCGCCAGTGCAGTACGACTGCTAACCTGGGGTCTTTGCGTGCACGCGCAGTAGGGATACACGACCGCACGCCGGTATGGTGCTCATCCATATCGAAACGGGCTGGGGGTGGGGCTCAAACCGAGGAAACCTGGGTTCTGCAGCGCGAGCTTTCGCTCCTCGTGCTCCGAGCTGGGTGTGTGCTTTAGCCCAAACGGCCACCGTTCCCCCTTCCGATGCGCAAGAGCTTTCATCTCCTAGTTTGTTTTCTAGCGCGCCAGGGGATGAAAGCGCAGAGCTAAACCCGTTTTTCACGAGCTCAAAGGGTTCTTGTGGCGTCAAAAAACCATTCAAGAACGATTTTGTTTTTAAAGTTCATCGTTACATTATATACAGAAATGCACAAAGTCAATATTCAAGTATTTATTTAATAAAAATACTGTCTGAGGACAAGTGCACACTTATTGTAGAATTTAATAGACGACTTCAGGACACCTATTTAAGACACTAAACGTTGACATATATTTCGGTAAATATTAGATATAGATTGTGGGCACCTGGCGGCTCGCCAGCCAAGCTGTTCGACTGCGGGGCAAAGGTGGCGAACTTTCCCGCGTGGCGGCGGAATCAAGCCGGCCACGCGCAGATCGGGTGCGCCACCTTGATAAGGCGGATCAGAGGACGAGCGCAGGCAGTCGCTGGCTGGACGGAGGCGCCGCCGGTGCTCCCTGATTTTTTGTTATTATTCCTGATCGTCTCGTCCATGTCCAATTAAATGTGGTTTCTTGTTGTAGAAACCGTTGGCTCCGTGTTATTCCTCCGGGTCGGGTATGCAGCAAGGCAAACCAACGACAAGATGTACTCAAGCCGTTCCAGCTGAATTACAGTTTGAATCTGTAGTTGATGATTGTGTTGATTTAAAACCCTGAAATCAGACGCAACATTTTTGGTGTCTAGGAATAAAAACAAAGGGGGATGAGTAAAAAACTTGAAAAAACATCTTTGGACCAGAAAAGGCACATCCGGCGACCGTGACGAGGGGGCGACTCCCTCGATGCTGCCGGCCTGGGCTTCTTTTATACTGTATACGCCGCAAATAATTTTATCGGCAAACATTACGCCATCAGTTCCGAAAGGTACACATAGCAGAGCGCGTTGAAAACTACAGAATACACAGAAAGAATAAAACACATGAAGGACGAACACAGACACACACAGTTCTTTCAATGAGCAACGAACATTTATGAAATGCCCATGACGCTACGACCGTGAACTTCAAAGAATTGAAAGAAAGAGAACGAAAAATTAAACGAAAATAAAGAAAACGAAAATGCTCAAATTTAAAATAAAACTAAATTGCTCAAAATTTTAAAATACCAAATTAAAACGATAAGACATTTCTGGAAATTGACCCCTGAACAAAGGGGAAAAGGAAGAAGGAAAGAAGGAAATTAACACCTGAATAAAGGGGAAAGGAAGAAGAGAAAAGAAAGGAAATTAACCCTTGGGAATATTCCAGTACAAGTCACCATACCAAGTGCATACCTCCAGAACTTCGGAATGATTAAGGAGTCCCCCTGTGGCATACGGACACTGAATTAGCAGAGTTCCTGCAGCCGGAAGGTGTCATCGCGGCCCGCCGCCTCTACCGCCGGCGTGGAAAACCCGGTGACGCCGCAAAAGCGTCAGACCGAGTGATTCTGACGTTTCGTCCAAACACGGAACGTCCGTCGAGAGTAAACCTCGGGTTCACCCGGCATGACGTCGCCGAGTACATTGAGGCACCACCCAGGTGCTTCAATTGTCAGGCACTCGGGCACATCGCGAAATTTTGCAAGGGAAGTACGAAATGCAAAAAATGCGGTGAACCCCATTCAACAAAAGACTGCAAGGGCGAGGCACCAGTAAAGTGCGCAAATTGCAGTGGAGAGCACCCAGCAGACTATTCAAACTGCAAAGTCCGACTGGCGGCTCTGAAAAAGACCAAGACCTTTGTACGAGGACCACCACCGCCCCCTCCAATCAAAGATGACCCTCCCTCCCAGGAATCCTATCCACCTCTTCCACCTCGAGATCAAGCAAACCCGACGCCTCCCCAGCCACAGCTGCGGATGAGAAAGAACAGGACAAAGCACACTTCTTTGAACAAGCACATGGCGTCACAAAACACGCCTCCTAGTGAGCCACCGCCTGCCTCACAGACGCAAAGTAGTTCTGAGACACCTCGATCCAAATCTGGCAAGCGCACATATAGCGACGCAGCCACCCGTGCTTCCCCCGTTCAGGAGTCGCCATTCCCTGCCTTCGGCACGATGACGGTCAGTGACATAATAGGCCTAGTTTTTTCTGTCGTGCGAAACTTCATTTCACAACTGCCATCGAGCACTTTTAAGAACATCGTTGAGGGAGTTTTGGTTTTTGAGCCTGCAATTGTAGCACTTATTGGGAGCTCGCGTCAGTCTAATGGCTGATGTTCCCTCTTTCGAAGATTATGTAAAACAAGCTACAGTTTTCCAGTGGAATGCTAGAGGGCTACGTTCTCGTCTTTCTGACTTTAGGCAGTTTATTTTCAAATATAAGTTCCCAATTTTAGCAGTTAGCGAGTCACGTGTTCCGCCAGATTTTCGACTTTCTGGATATCAAGTTTTTCAATCAAATCGAGACTCTGGCACTAGTCGGGTATTTATTGCTCTACGAAAAGATTTAACATATGTGTCGCATAACATTTCATCACATCCGAGTAATGAATATGTCAGCGTCACTGTTAGTAAGGGAAACTTTCACTCACTGTAATCGCCGCATACGTTGCTCCGTCATGTTCTTTTGATGTTGACAGATTGAGTACTATCATCAGACAATGTCCTCCCCCATTTTAGTGACGGGAGACTTTAATGCTCACAATGCAGCTTGGGGTAGTGCAAGAACAACACGCCGTGGAAGGGAACTACTAGAATTAGTGGATGATTACGAACTCTGCGTACTAAATGACGGGACACCGACATTTGTTCGTGGCACACGTTCCAGCAGCTGCCTAGACGTCTCATTTATGTCTTGTGAACTTGTGTCCCGGACATCCTGGTTTACGGACGTTGAGACCCACGGTAGCGACCACACACCTACCTATATCACAGTACCCGGTTTACAGCCCGGAGTCAACCGAAACTGTGTTTCGTACATTGACTGGACGTGCTTTAAGGATAACGTGGAGTCTAAGTTACAAACCAATGGGACATATGATGCGTTCATTTCCACCATTCAGCAGGCTGTAACTGAGTCCAAGCGGTCCGTCCATCTTCCTTCTTCGCGCACATTCGTAGATGCAGAGTATGAACGTCTCCGTGCAATCCGGCGGCGTGCAGAACGGCGAGCAAGGCGCACTAAGCTACCTGAAGATATTCGAGTTGATCGACGAACTCAAAAACATATCCGCCGTCACTTGGACAAGCTAGGTCGAAAAAAGTGGAGAGGCGTTTGTGCTTCTTTCGATCCTTGTGCTCCTTTGACACGATTATGGCACATCGCGCGTGGCCTGCGATTTCCACCGCAACAAAGAACACCATTCAATGCCCTCGCAATCTTTTTGCGAAGGTCAATTCTAGAAATTGCAGAAGACTACTGCGCTTCTTTAGTAAGTTTGCCAGTGACCAGCGTTAGTCTAGCAAACGCGAACCTTGCAAATTCACCTGACCAATATCCAAGCGAGATGGACTATATCTTTACCGCCCAGGAACTGGAGCAAGTTCTGGCGTCACTAAACTACTCTTCTTCACCTGGACCAGATGGAATCACCAATGGCACGCTTGCACACCTTGGACATGAAGGCTGTCAGTACCTTTTAGAAATATTCAATGTTTCCTGGTCTACAGGCAAAGTCCCAGAAGAGTGGAAAACTGCCTGCATAGTGCCTGTACTCAAAATTGGCAAATCTCCCTTTGATATAAAATCATATAGACCCATTGCACTGACAAGTTGCATCGGAAAATGCATGGAGCGCATAATTCTTTCACGCCTAGAATGGTTTCTAGAGTCAAAGTCATTATACCCCGATACAATGACCGGCTTCAGACAAGGACGCAGTTCCATCGACAATGTAATGGATTTAGTTACTAGCGTCGAGGATCAAAAACTTCGTGGCAAAATAACAATAGCCGTGTTTCTCGATGTCCGGGGCGCATTCGACAACGTAACTCATTCAGCCGTTTTGGAAGGACTTAAAACGATTGGTATCAGAGGTCGTCTTTATCGCTGGATAGCTGATTACCTTCATAATAGAACAATTTTTATGCGGACGAGCGAAGGGGACACTACACAACATGTTCTGAAGAAAGGAGTACCACAGGGTGGGGTTTTAAGTCCTGTGCTTTTCAACGTGGCTCTTATTGGTATCTCCGAGGTTGTCAGTAAGTCTATTCACATCACGCTTTACGCAGATGATATATGTCTTTGGACATCTGCTATTTCACTTAAAAGCATACAGACTCAATTACTTAGTGCACTCACTAGCGTATCTCACTTTTTGACGACGCGTGGACTTGAAATATCACCTGAAAAGTCCGCCGCTATTTCTTTCACACGAATGAAAATGGATCGCTACCCGCTAAAAGTAAACGGTACTAGGATTCCTTATGTCCCGTCTCACAAATTTCTTGGAATATTCATTGACCGCGGCCTAACTTGGAACGCCCAGTTAGCCCATCTCAGGGTCAAGTTATCCTCATTCACTGGCCTTGGCAGGTTTATAAGTGGAACAACGTGGGGAACTTCGACAGGCGCCCTTCTTCGCGTGTACAGTAGCTTATTCGTTGGCATTCTTCGATACTGCCTCCCTGTAATGCATGGCCTCAGTCCAACCAACATGAAAAAGCTTCAATCACTACAAGCACAAGCCCTAAGAGTTTGTCTAGGCGTTCCCAAGTGCACATGCACACTAGATACTATAGCAGAGTCCCACCAGCTCTCCATAGCAGCTCTTCGTACCCAGGAGACCCTTCGGAATCATTTGCGACATCTTACACGACATCACGTCCATCATCTTGCAAATATCCCGGAGCGGTGCTTCTACAGCCGTATTGCGCAAGAAATCCTTGATCATACGCACATTATACCGACATCTTTTCAACATCACAATCATCTCTCTACACCTCCATGGTCATTACCACCTATCAAAATATACAGCACTATCCCGGGAATTACAAAGAAATCGATGCTTCCCAATGTCGCTCTTCGACAGCTATCTTTGTCTTACATCCATTTTGAACACTGCTCTTCATGTCACATATACACTGATGCCTCCACAACCCACAACCAGTCATCCATTGGTATAGTAGTTCCCGCGCACTCCATAAAAGTTGGTTACAACCTCTCTCACAGGATGTCGTCGACAGCAGCCGAGCTTGTAGCTATACGTGAAGCCTTAAGATACATCCTCACAATACCTGCTCGTTCTTGGACAATAATCACTGATTCGAAAACATCCCTACAATCCCTCCAGCGCCCATCTAAGAAAAGCCCAAATGGTCAACTATTATTAGACATTCTTAAGCTACATGGGGACGCAGTTTGTGCAGGTCACTCATTATGCATCCAGTGGGTCCCCAGCCATTGCGGCGTTCCAGGCAACGAAATGGCCGACGCTGAGGCAACAAATGCTCATAACTCCATCCACGAGATCCAAGCCCCATTTACTAGATCAGACACAAAAAGAAGAGTAAACATACTGGGGAAGACTATAGACACACGCCTCTGGGATGACGCCACTGATCAATGCACACACTTACGAGCTATCGACCCTCACCTAACGTTTTGTGTACCTCGAGGTCTCACTCGACGACGCCAAGCTGTGCTCCATCGAATACGTCTAAAGGTGGCATACACTAACCAATACTTATACCGCATAAGAAGAATAAATTCACCGGAATGCTCTAACTGCAGAATTACAGAAGATTTAGGACACGTCTTGCTGGTCTGTCCTCAATATGAAGATGAACGGAAACAACTGAAAGAGGAGATTCAGCTGCCTCCCGGAGAAGAACTTGGCCTACGTAAACTACTGGGTCCATGGGAAAATGAAGCCTCCGCCGCAGCGGCTACAGCTGCTCTCCTGCGATACCTGTCAACTACAGGTCTCAACAAGAAGCTCTAAAACTGATACCAGTTCTTTTTTACTTTTAATTCGAATTTTTTTTAATCTCCTTTTATTCTTGTGTGCCTTCAACTCTTCCTTCCTCTATTTATCCTCATTCCCCAACCTCACCAGAGTAGCCAGTCAGGAGATACCTCCCGGCTAATCTCTCTGGCTTCATTATCTACATCAATAAAAAAAAAAAACCTGAAAACGGGGAAAAGAAGAAGAAAAGAAAGGAAAAGAAGGAAAATTAATAAATGATCAAAACTACCTTCACGATAACTCTGGCCTGAGGAACTCCAGCTCTTTTGACGATACCACCAGAGAGGGCTCAGAAACATTGTTCGCGGCGTATTTGATCTTAAACGCCTCAATTATTTCTCGCCCACACTTATCTCCTTGTGTGTTTCAAGCACAGTGATGTTTGCGAAGTTTGGGGTGCAATCGTGGCAGGTACGGGCATGCACGACTATGGGGTGAAAAGAGCGCGATGATGCCTTGGTGACTTCTAAATAGTGCTCCCTAGGGCGAACATTTAGGCATCTTAAAATTTGGCCGATGTATTGACCTCCACAGCTCAGTGGTATTGAATTTCACTGAGCTGCGGATTCCAATACATTGGCCAAACTGGAAGATGCCTAAATGTTCGCCTTAGGGAGCACCATTTAGAAGTCGCCAAGGCATCATCAGACTCTTTTCACCCCATAGTCGTGCATGCCGTACCTGCCACGATTGCACCCCAAACCTCGAAAACGCCAGTGTGCTTGGAGCACGCAGAGGATAAGTGTGGGCGAGGAAAATAATTGAGGCGTTTAGATCAAATACGTTGCGAACAATGTTTCTGAGCCCTCTCTGTGTTATCGTCAAAGAAGCTGGAGTTCCTTGCGCCAAGTTATCGTGAAGGTAGTTTTGATCATTTATTAATTTTCCATCTTTACCTTGCTTTTCTTCTTCCTTTTCCCTGTTTTCAGGGGTTAATTTCCTTTCTATTCTTCTTCCCTTTCCCCTTTATTCAGGGGTTAATTTCCCTTTCTTTTCTTCTTCCTTTTCCCCTTTGTTCAGGGGTTAATTTCCCGAAATGTCTTATCGTTTTATTTGGTATTTTAAAATTTTGAGCAATTTAGTTTTATTTTATATTTCAGCATTTTTATTTTTTTTATTTTCGTTTAATTTTCGTTCTCTTTCTTTCAATTCTTTGAAGTTCACGGTCGTAGTGTCATGGGCATTTCATAAATTTTCGTTGCTCATTGCAAGAACTGTGTGTGTCTGTGTTCGTCCTTCATGTGTTTTATACCCCATTCACGGTCAACATAAAGGTACCTTTAACATAGGTCCCTTTGCTATCGGCGAATCAACCCGGGCTCTTGGGTCGCGAACACAAGCCACGCGCGGAAGATCGTTAATTGATTGGCCGCAGAGAATGAAGGTCCATTAGCTAAAGGTACCTTTACGGTCGTGTGAATGGGGTATTATTCTTTCTATGTGTTCCTCAGTTCCGAAAGGCTATGGGAAAGTTGAACACGAGCAGCGAAAGGTCATCTAAAATCTAGGCCGGCGAGGCTCGGATACGTACCTCCCCGAGGTTGACGCTTGCGCTTCCCTTCTCTGCCGCACACAAAGCAATATGCAAATTAAATTTAAAAAACAAACAAAAAACGTTAACAATTTTTAATAATTTTTCGGTTGCCTAAAAGATGTACATATCAGTTTTTTGTCGCAAAACTTTTTCACCACAATAACAAGCCTCTTTAACATGGTGTTTTGTTTGTGAGTATCGAGGAAGGTTCTTAGTGTTTTTCTTTGATTCTTCAGGCTAAATGCTGGTTCTTTGTGTGACGTTGTTAACTGGGAAGCATTTAGTGCCTCATAACTAAATCTGGTTAATAAAGAGCTCTCAACATAAACACAAAAATCTAAAAAGAATATTTGAACAACAAAGTTTTTTTAGGAAGGAATGTATTGCGCCGATTGAGATTACGCCTATAACTCTGTCAAAATTGACGCGACTAAAATACGCAACGAAAACAATATTCTTGAGCCACCAAAATACCTTGTCAAATACTTCGTATACATTTCATAATACTTATGCAGTTTTTGGTTGGAAGAACGTTTTTCTCTTTGCGTTAGGAATAAAACAATATTTATTTAAATCATAGAATATTTATAAAATATATTAATAGATCCGAAGCAACCTTTGGTGTTCAAGACGACTCCAATATCCACCCGTGTTCCCACTCATACACTGAATTTTTAGTTTCGTTTTATCAGGGGGAGCCTGTTCTATCTTGTGTTTCACAACAGTCACACAACACAACAGGTTAAGAACAGTAGATGCTTTTCCTCGAGTTCGAGCTTTCTGCCTTTGATAGCACTTTGTCGTAAGCGCCGCCGAAGCTCGGACGCAGGCATCGAGCGCGTGCAGGAAGCGGAGTTTCTTCTGGATCCTTAACCTGTCACTGAATCGAGGCCTCAAAAATATACGAAAGAGTCAGACAAAGAGGACGGACAGGACAAACATCTTTCGACTTTCAACACATTGAGGTCTTTATTGTCAGGCTGACAAGCAACGAGCTGCCGAAGATTTGGGGAAAGGGTTAGTGGGAAAGATTAGACCAGCGAGAGAGAGGGGGGGGGCGGAAGAAGAAAGGGTGGGGGAGAGCAAAGAAAGGAGCGAAGGGGGCGGGAAAGGAAGTAAGGGAGGTGGGGGGCGCTTGGCGTGGACAGGAATCTCGTCCCGAAAACTCTCCGAGTCAACGCCCGCCAGTCCGGGCCGTCAAGGTCGCCAACTCCGGCCCCAGGAAGGTCATCTCTCTCTCCGAGAGCAGGAGTGACGGCGATGAGATGTTGCGCGGCGTTCTTCTCATGGCAAAGGCCTCCAATATTTCCCGCCCGTACCGGTTCTTGTGCGCCCCCAGGACGCGGGTGGAGGGGAAAGCGGGGGAACACTGAGCGCATGCCCTGAGGTGCACCAGCATCGGGTGTTGCGAGTCCGCCTCATCTTTGGTGATCTCCCGCTGATGCTCTCGTAGTCGGTCATTGACGCAGCGCCCTGTCTGCCCGATGTATTCGGCCCCACAGGAAAGGGGCACCGAATATACCCGAGCGGTGGCGCAAGGGATAGAGGGCGCAACATGCTTCTTGGAGCACTCGGTCCTCGGGGGCGGGACGTTGTTGGTGAGGCGGCACATTGTGCCCAGCTTGAACGGACATGTGAATGCGACTTCGGTGTCGAACCGTCGGGCGGCTGCTTTCAGACGGTGCGCGGTGTTGTGGTTGTATGGGATGGCTACGAATTTCGGTCGGGCAGGTTTCTGGGGGGCGGGCCTTTCTGTTATTAGTCTTTTCAGCGTGGCCGACAGCAGGTCGCGGGGATATCCGGCCTTTACCAGTCGGCCGATCTGGACCCCCAGGCTGGAGGCCGAGAGGTGATGGCAGGACTTGGAGCGGGAGGACGAGATCAGACATTTCACGATCCCCGCCTTGACCGTCTTGGAGTGGTTGCTGGAAAATGGAAGCACAGGCTTCTGTGAGCGTTGTTGGAAGCTCCAGCAGGTGCCCTCCGCCGAGGAGATCAGGCGCAAGTCCAGGAACTGTAGACCCTCTGTCGAGGCGTCTTCTCTGGTGAACGTTAGGCCCCGTGCATTGTCCTCAAAGACCTGCTGGATGGTAGCTGCGGAAACCCCGGAGTCGTGAAGCACAAGGTAGTCATCGACATACCTGTATACCTGTGTTCCCGGGGCCACGCAGTCGAGCTGGGTTCTAATGGCTTGGTCGACAAATGAGAGATAGACCTCGCTGAGCGCCGGCGCCAGGCAGGAACCGATGCAGATGCCGGATTTTTGGGTATATATTCTTCCGTCGTGTTCTATGAGGGTGGACCGGAGGTAGACGGCGATGAGCTGCAGGAATGCGTTGAGAGAGATGCCGGACGCGTTTTGGAATTTGACAGGGCCTTGTTTTGTGATCGCTTCTTCTACCGAATCCAGGAGAATTTTGATGTCAAGACTGTAATACATGTCTGTGATGTCGAGAGAGAACATTGATGTCTTTTTCCCTGAAGAGTGGAGAAGCTCTATAGCTGGGAGGATCTCTTGTGAGTTGCCGACACGGAAAGGTTGATCTAGAGGGATGTTCGTCACATGTTTCTGTAGGAAGAGAGCGACCGGCTTTTGCCAGCACCCTCTCTCTGTGACGATGCTCCTGAAGGGGGTCTCCGGTTTGTGGGTCTTGGCCGTGAAGAAGACCGACAAGTACTGCTTTGAGGGAGCCGAGACTTTGGTCACAAGAGAGGTGAGGTTGTTGTTTTTGCAGATGGTCTTTGCTTCCGAGCGAAGGGAGCCGGACGGTCTCGTCTTTAGCTCGACAAAGTTCCTCTTGAGGGCGGACTCTACCTTTTCCTCATAGGAGGCCTTGTTCACGGCCAAGACCCACAAACTGGGGACCCCCTTCAAGACCACCGTCACAGAGAGAGGTGCTGGCAAAACCCGGTCGCTTTCTTCCTACAGAAACATGTGACGAACATCCCCTCTAGATCAACCTTTCCGTGTCGGCAACTCAGAAGAGATCCTCCCAGCTATAGAGCTTCTCCACTCTTCAGGGAAAAAGACATCAATGTTCTCTCTCGACATCACAGACATGTATTACAGTCTTGACATCAAAATTCTCCTGGATTCGGTAGAAGAAGCGATCACAAAACAAGGCCCTGTCAAATTCCAAAACGCGTTAGGCATCTCTCTCAACGCATTCCTGCCGCTCATCGCCGTCTACCTCCGGTCCACCCTCATAGAGCACGACGGAAGAATATATACCCGAAATTCCGGCATCTGCATTGGTTCCTGCCTGGCGCCGGCGCTCAGCGAGGTCTATCTCTCATTTGTCGACCAAGCCATTAGAACCCAGCTCGACTGCGTGGCTCCGGGAACACAAGTATACAGGTATGTCGATGACTACCTTGTGCTTCACGACTCCGGGGTTTCCGCAGCTACCATCCAGCAGGTCTTTGAGGACAATGCACGGGGCCTAACGTTCACCAGAGAAGACGCCTCGACAGAAGGTCTAGAGTTCCTTTACTTGCGCCTGATGTCCTCGGTGGAGGGCACCTGCTGGAGCTTCCAACAACACACACAGAAGCCTGTGCTTCTATTTTCCAGCAACCACTCTAAGACGGTCAAGGCGGGGGTCGTGAAATGTCTGATCTCGTCCTCCCGCTCCAAGTCCTGCCATCACCTCTCGGCCTCCAGCCTGAGGGTCCAGATCGGCCGACTGGTAAAGGCCGGATATCCACGCGACCTGCTGTCGGTTACGCTGAAAAACCTAATGACAGAAAGGCCCGCCCCCAGAAACCTGCTCGGCCGAAATTCGTAGCCATCCGATACAACCACAACACCACGCACCGTCTAAAAGCAGCCGCCCGACGGTTCGACACCGAAGTCGCATTCACATGTCCGTTTAAGCTGGGCACAATCTGCCGCCTCACCAACAACGTCCCGCCCCCGAGGACCGAGCGCTCCAAGAAGCATGTTGCGCCATCTATCCCTTGCGCCACCGCTCGGGTATATTCGGTGCCCCTTTCCTGTGGGGCCGAATACATCGGGCAGACAGGGCGCTGCGTCAATGACCGACTACGAGAGCATCAGCGGCAGATCACCAAAGACGAGGCGGACTCGCAACACCCGATGCTGGTGCACCTCAGGGCATGCGCTCAGTGTTCCCCCGCTTTCCCCTCCACCCTCGTCCTGGGGGCGCACAAGAACCGGTACGTACGGGAAATATTGGAGGCCTTTGCAATGAGAAGAACGCCACGCAACATCTGATCGCCGTCACTCCTGCTCTCGGAGAAGAGATGACCTTCCTGGGGCCGGGTTGGCGACCTTGACAGCCCGGACTGGCGGGCGTTGACTCGGAGAGTTTTCGGGACAAGATTCCTGTCCACGCAAAGCGCCCCCCACCTCCCTTACTTCCTTTCCCGCCCCCTTCGCTCCTTTCTTTGGTCCCCCACCCTTACCTTTTCTTCTTCCGCCCCCCTCTCTCTTGCTGGTCTAATCTTTCGCACTAATCCTTTCCCCAAATCTTCGGCAGCTCGTTGCTTGTCAGCCTGACAATAAAGACCTCAATGTGTAGAAAGTCGAAAGATGTTTGTCCTCTCCGTCCTCTTTGTCTGACTCTTTCGTATATTTTTGAATCTATTACCAACGCGCTCAATCCAAGTTTAATATAGGCTTTTACTGTAGCAAATATTGTTGACCTGTTTACACCAGAAGTGAACAAATTGTAATTGTTATTGGCTTTCGGATGTCACTAAATGTGCGGAATTACAGTATGCAATGTTCACATATTAATATACGAAAGTCTTCATTTTCCACGTTTCTATGTGAGCCAGAAAGTTTTCCCAAACGCACGAAGTATGCATAGCACTTGTAGCAAATGCTGAACTAAATACTACGTGGTGCGTCTCCCGCCTGACTAATTACGTATATATCTATGTATCGTTTCTTTTTGTCACGCTCCATTTCAACGCTAGAGAAGGAATCAAAACGCAGTTTGGCGTTGTGTAGTGATTAATATGTATAGGACCGTAAAAATAATGCAAAGAGGAGTGTCAAACCTGCCCCGAAACATTGTTTTTCGGTGCTTATAGCGCATTAGTTTATTGAGACATAATATTCATTTCCATAGTTTTTTTTAACCTATTGAACGTTTTTTTCGGGTATGAAAATACTGCGGCCTTGCTTGTAGTTTCAAGTTTATTTCGTGCTAGAGGGAATGTAGCATTGGGAATGATTTAGCTGTAATTTGAATTCTAAATGTGATAGATTAAATTATACCAAAAGGCTACGTAATAATTCTGCTAAGCATCACGAAGAATCGCCAAAATGTTTCACTATAAAATATTTGGAGCATATATGTTTTTTTTTAGATGAGGGCCGGTAGCCAAAGAGGAGTATAAATGGGTAATTCTGCTAACACTAGAAATCCACTTAAGTTCAAGCTAGAATTTTCAGCTTTCTTATTATATAGGTACTAACTGCTTCTCTTATGTTGTTAACTGAAAACTGAATTTGGATGCATCTGACGCAATTCCTGGAAAGGTTTCCACAACGATCCTCAAACTACTGTCTGTGGACCCACTGGTGCCCGCGGCACACTTGGTGAGGTCCGCAATGATTCGGGATTTTTCCACCGGAGTAAGGTAAGGCATGTAAGTAACTGCTGATGTAGCAACCACCATGAGGAACTGAGTATTACAATTCTTCCACGTCAACAGAGAAGTCTGTGGCTGCACTCATCAAGCCCGACATCAGTGGTTGCACAATTTCCTCGAAGCTTCAAACGAGAAAAATATCGCCACTGGCCATCACGATTTGGATGGAGCTGTAGGCACTGGCTCACCAAGCTCGCCAAGGTCTCCCATTAAAAAAAAAAGAAAAAAAAAGCCCGTAATGGACATTTAGGTTTTTGAATCTTCTCGGTGAAGAAGACCTAAAGAAAAAAAAAACTTCCCGCGGTGGTAGCTGCTCTCTTTGGGCTATCAAGATTCAAGTCCTTCAGCAACCTGAGCGAAACGCTGAAATCGACCGGCTTTAAATTATTTTAGAAAGCCGCAAAATCCTTGTCTTGAAAAGGGTATTCGATCGTTACAATGATGCTTCCCTCCTTGTCCGCTTTACCACGGTAAGGTTATTTTATATCACAAACTCTTCTGTTTTTAGATAGGCCGATTTGGACTTTACTCTCTCGACTTACATTGCGCCTGAGACAGTCCACTCTTCCACTGATTGCTCGCTCTCTGTCCTGTTGGCCGACGCGGTGAGCAACCCGCCCTATCATGCCCAGAAGCTCCTGTGGCTTTAAAGATGGCTCGAAGTTGTACTTATTCAAAGTTACGCACACAACTTCTAGAAGAAAGACATCACCGAGGATCGTGACGTTTTTTGGCGTTTTGGTCACCTTGTTCCTTTCGGGTGAAGGATTCAGACGCGTACGCAGCCACAAAGGATTAAGTAGATTGGGCCGCCATCTTTCTGTACTCAGCAAGCCGACGTTTAGCTGATCTTGGTTTACTCCTTTCTGGAACCAAGACCCGAAACGAGTCATTGTGCGTCCATACCTGTCGCAAAAGCTCAGATTGTAATCTTATGCACACTACTTGCGTGCTCCCACAATTGCTCCATCGTTCCGAAAAGTGCCCGCACTTCCATGGGAAAAAACTACCTTTTGATGCAATTCAAGTGGAACCGTGACTGGCATGTATAAATGGCATGTAATGTTGTAATATTATTGCTCTCAATAAAATCAGTAGTAACTAGCGCCTTTCCTTGTCGTGTGTGGTTGTTTTCCGTCCGTATTTCAGTTCGCGCTTCTAACCTATTAGATAGTAATTTTAGAGTGAATAACTAAACATTTTGAGAATATACTTGGATGTCGCTTTTTAGTCTGTGCAATATTATAATGTGAGGTGCATTGATAACGCGTTTAAAGTGAACTGCCCTGTGTTACGTAGATGTGAAGAAAATCTACAATTTTGGTTCAGCAGGATGGATGAAATATTTTTGTTAAATATAATATAGCTGGTATCTGTGTGTTTTAATGAGGTTATGATAGATAATAGATCTATCATAACTTCATTCTCTATCATAACCTAATAATGAGGTTATGATAGCTCATAGATCAATACTTAAAGAATTACAAATATAATAAAAGTTAGATGTTCCTTTCTATTTGTTTCGTTAACGTCAACTCCGCTCAATTAATATAATGGGTTTATTGCTGACCATACTCAGATAAGCAATGTCTTAAAATATTGTATTCTACATTCTTCATTTATACCATATTCATTTCAGACGACCTAAACAAAGATTTATCAAGGTATTAAAATTTCTTTATAAAATGTAGTTACTCACAAAGTAGCCTATATTTCATGTAACTTAAAATAGTACCAACTCTATTGAGTTGGCACTTTATTGTACTAACTCTATGACGCCAACGGCGACGGCAACGCCACTCAAGCCGGAAACGGGCGCCTAAGAGCTGCGCTCTAAAACGGTGTTTAGCGTGATATTTACGCCAGTAGAAACGTTTTCATTTTCGAGGGAAATCGAAGAAAAAACTCTATTTTGGATTATGTAGTTTCTCGGTATTGGTGTTAATTTCGAATTTTTTCATAATTCAAGATGTGTCTCACAACGTGATTATTGAGCTAAAGAAGTTGTTCGCTGAAGCTTTATTTTGTGACATACGCGTCGATCTCACCTTAAAGATATTTTAGAGAGTTCAGTGTCCCTTTAAATTAGGGTATTTCATACACCTCAGAACTAAAACTGGAATACCTAGTGTATTTGTTCCAAAAACATTAGCGCTGATATTTTTGTGTTCTCGCTGCCTTTTCTCGTTCAGATAATTATCGTGTGAAACAAAGAACTGCCTTCCTTTTAACGGGTTTTGGATATTTGGATGATCAATTCGTTTAACAATATGTCCAGCAGAAAATAACAGAGCCAATTCAAATTAAAAAAAATATCGCCACGGGTGATAGGCTTAGAATATGTTCACAAAAGTTATAAATGAGGAAACATTGTTCTCACTACATAAACTCAAAGACGAAATCCGAGTCAGAGAGCAGAAGTCGTGTGTATGATTTTAAAACAACGCGTGATGCATACGACGTTATATTACATCCAGTGTTTGACTGTTTGTCTATCTTGATAACGATGTCAAAGTTTTTATATTTTAAAAATAAAACAAAATGAAACCTTTCTGGAAAAACAATTATGGTTAAATGGCATATTTTTGTGATCGTGGCGTTATTCATTGGCGGCCTACACTGCCGCAAATTATATTATGATAATAATCCGATTAAGATATTTGGAGACATATCTTTTTCAAGCTCCAATATGATTTGTTCGATATTATCTAATTTTAAGCGCGCGAACAAGTATGGCAATTCAAAGTGAGCAAATTATCATCACTGGTGACAATTGTAGCCTTTCTAATTAACAAGTTAAAAAATAAAAATAGTCTGAAATAATGAAAACATTCAAGCTAATTTCAGAAATCAATGTAAAATACGCTAGTTTTCAGTGAAGCATATGGGGCTATCAAAGTTGCCACTTTTGACAATCGGCAAAAAAACTTCCAAAGGGGACGGTAATCCTGCCTAACCAAATTATATAATTTGTATTATAAATTTTCTTGGAACATTTACTTCTTTCATTTTTACGCGGCGTCGTTTTGCCCGTCTCATCCTTCCCAGTTCGAAGGAACGCCTACCCGTTAGCACGTCTGCTCACTGCAGCATGTTTCGTTAACCGGTGAAGCTGTAGCGAGTTTTAGTAATGCGCATACGAGCGACCGCAAGCACTGTGTGTTGGCGTGTTCGATGCGCGTGCGCGGAGCCCGCTTGATCTACTCGATCTTTCACTACTAATGCAAAACCTTTTGAGTGATTATAGGGGCGACCGTGTACCCTTTTTCTACACTAAACTGTGCATAGATATTGTAAAATTATTACAGATTGTGTATCCCCCATGTTTGGCTTGATGTGTATTCAATATGACGGGAAGTGTAAAAAATCCACCGGAATTTGTTGTTCCATAGAATATTTAGAAGCTCGGCTCTTCGAACTGTCCGTTCACTATTCGCTATTGGAGGGCTAGACGGAACATAAAAAAGCACAAAAAACGTACGACGTGAAGAAAATAAAATTACTTGTATTGTATTTTATTGCACTTTTATTGCACAGTGCTACCCGGTGTGCAGGTATTCAGGAAAAGGCATTGCTCCCATGCACGTTTTGTGCCCTTGACACCGACCGGGCGGCGTATAGTTAAAGAACATGGCGAACCTGTAAAAAATATGAACACACTAAACGTTATTTTTATTGGACTATAGACAAGGTCGATATAAACTTTAAATCGTTTGCAATGCAGCAACGCGTGTTGTACGCGCTACCATTTTGAGCATAACTACACAAAACCCTCTACTCTAAACTAAATTCTAAATTATGTGCAAAATTCCTTGCAAAGGTAAAGTTGGACATCGACGAATATTCCTTTCAATTGAACTTAAATGCAGATATTTTTACGCACACGAGAACAGTGGCCTCTGTATGTCGTGAAGAAACTGCAGTACTCGGGCCATACCTGGCAAAGTCGTGTTACTTAGAACACAATTTCCGGGTCGATAAATATCGGTGCACACCTTTATGTACCCAGCCTCATACCACTAACTCCAAGGAGAACGCCATTGGTTGTCGCTATCGTCACACGATGACACACTGTAGCCAATGGCAACGAGGCGCCACCCGCAAATGAAGGAACCCTACACCGCGCCAATCGCACTATTTCAATGGCCACCATACGTCAAGATACGTTAAAACAAATCCACCGAAACGTCTGGACATTTTCAGCCAGATAACGTCTGAACATTTTCCGGTTCGTGTCGTATTCAAGACGCCTGTGCTCAAACCTAAAAAAAATCCCTAAAGTTAAATTTCGGAAAACTTTGTACGGGTGAAACTGCAGTAGACGTACATGAAACTCAATTTATCTTATCATTGAGACAAGGAGGGTAGCGTCCAGTACTAATGCATTCAAGTGACACACATCGGCGCGACGATTTTTCTCGCGACTCATATAACCCGGCAAGCATTTCCGTCTAGTGAAGCTTAAACGGAATAAACAAATAAAACAATTGGAACGACAGCTTGTAGATAACAAAACATCAGTGCTAGATTTGTATACCTCATTTATTAAAGACCAGCTCCAGCGAGGATCACACAATAAACACACGTGCCGCGATTTTTTTTCTTTTTTTGCTGAGAACTTTTTTGATTTATGAGAACAGGATTTTTAGCCAATACGATTGAAGCAGCACATGTTCGATTGGTGCCTATACGTCGGTCTTGTCTTTGTGTCGTAAAATATCTAGCAGTAGAGCCTTGTAATAAAAAAAGGTGTTGCGTAGGAGGTTAGGTTAAGGTTTTTGCGCGAAGATTGTGAAAGTCCGCTAATAAGCTTGCAGCAATTGTCGCAAGGCACGGGGCGAGCAATCTCTGGAGCCTTCTGTAAATGGCACTGTTGCGTGAATGGTGAAAACTCCGAACCACCTGAAAGAGGATCAAGGCGCAACTGACACTGCGGCGCCAATGACGTCACTATCGCCAGGTTCTAAAGGCTTCTCTAAGGCGAGCGTACTGTGCGAAAGAGCATAAAAAAATCCATCAGACTCCCAGTAAATTTAATGGAACATAAGTCCAGCTGAACTTTGGCAAAATTTAGTAAATACCTGTAATTATTCAACATTATTAACTAAAAGATTTACTTAGTTATATAGAGAAAATATATATGCGTCAATCCGCTGCACACCCAGTGTCCCCCGAAATTAACAGTAGGATTAATATCCATTTAATCCTTCATCTTCTTCAGACTCCTTTCCTGTGCAGCGCGGACAACATGAAATCTCAAGTAGGGTGAAGGCAATATCCTACTGTATCGCGCCTCCCTTAGCAAAACTATGTATTTATTTACCTGGAAGGTGGGAGTCTATGGCCCCAACCATAATTCCGGTGGCAGCTGTACTGACGCTCCTGTTTGCAGTGGAAATGTCGTATCTGTGCGCGAGTCGCATATTTCGGTGTATTTTATGCTAATAAATGATTAATTTATTATTTGATTTAGTCCGGAATGTGACCGGCATTTTCAAACAATTAACGCACATTAAAAAAGATAAGTCCAAGTTTTTATGTTTTCAATGACATGCTTCTACGCATTCCAAGTTTCTAGAGCTTGTAATAGCATCCGAGACTCGTTTTAATTTATTTATTGAATAAATAAAGGACTTGTCTGGTTCAGTGTTTGCGTGTTTTTCTTGTTATTAGCGCACTCCCATTGTGTTATATTCATTCTAAAAGTGCCGTTTTTATAGGATTCTGAAGTCTCGTAGCTCACGTTTCACATCATTACTGCGAGCGATTCAGAGAAATTAAGAGGCATGATCTATATGTATATATACATATGGATACATATATACGCATATATATATAGATATATATATATATATATATATATATTAGATGCAACTCCAGCAGTGTTTTCGTAAACACCACTTTATTACTGATAAAAGTTCAAAGAACTTCATCTCAGGCGTTCTTGATTTTCTCAAATAGCATTCGAGCATCTTATCTTTTTTAAATTTTGTACTTGAAGGAATTAGGTTGGTTCTCTGCAAGGTTGGTTTGGTTTTGTTCACATTTAGATTTGTTTAAAATAACTTTATATCATTAAACTATTTTGAACGCTCGATCTGTATGCAAAAAAAAAAACCGGTATTAGGGCAAAAAGAAAGTTATTTTGAAAACGATATTTTTAATTAGAGCTTTTCCCGTTCTAATGGAAATTACTTTCTATTATTGTAAATTTCTTTAAGACGGACTAATTGTCCTAAATGCCAAAAAAGGACTTATGTGGTAGCAGACGACGCGCACTTGCGCCATCTCTTGAGATGAGGCTGAAATTCGAGTCCGAGAAGTTGATAAAAAGTGGCGCTGGGGGATCCCGTCCCTGGAGCAGAGAATTCTTGTCTAAAATATTTTCTACCGCGTCTTCCATCGTTCTTCCAATAAATCACAATTAATCCCGCAAAAAAAAAATTACGAAGCTATGAGCGCGTCACAGAGGTCCTGAGGAAGTTCTTGGAAACACCGAGCGCCTATAAATAAGGTATTAACTGCTGCCCGCCATGTTCCGACACCACAAAAGGTGCAAATATTGAAGTATCTATGATAGCGAAGACGAAGTGGAGTTTATTTCCCTTCACTCAAAGATAAACAAACGTACATTATTTTGATGTTCCAGCTATGCAACCACGCCCTTTTGTCCTGTCCACCATCGTGCAGGGATTCTTTAGTTTTTAACGTTACCCTACTCGTGGACAACTCACCGAGAGTGTTATGTCCAACCCCTTCTTGGCTCAAATATGACGCTCAAGAAAACTGTCTAATAGATCCTTTTCCCGTAAAGTGCACTATCAAAAGCGTTGCACACGGGCGAAACCCTCCCTAAGTTGTCTTTTTCAGGTACATTTTTATTTCATTTATTAAAATAAGAGTAATGCCAGATGATCAACTTTCATGGCTTTTTTATAATAGTGCAGCGACTCCAAGCGTTTACTTTGCGATTTACACGAACCATGACTCTCGTCCTTTGCAACTAATATTAAGCAGTCAAGGCCCACTTGCTAGAAACAGCGTCTCAGCTGAGACTGGGGAAAGAAAGCACTGCCAAAGCCAGCGGTACTCAAGCCTCGTCTCAAAACACTCGCGCACCTCAGCTTTTGCAGTGCTGTATTTCACCCAGTCTTAGCTGAAGACTGGTTCACACATTTTCAACGGTTGCATTCGTACGCAACCGAAACGACCGTAATGACCAAAACCAGCTAGAACCGTGAAATGCCGTTCATACGCTTGCAACCGAGTGCAACCGAGAGATACAAGACCGGTTTTTAAGCCACTTGCGACTGCGGATGACCGTACGCACTGCTGCGGAGCGGGTTCTACGTCGTCGGAAGAGGCTTAAAACAAGTCTTGTCTCTCTCGGTCGTACTCGGTTGCAAGTGTGTGAACGGCGTTTAACTCATGGATTGCTTCGCGAAGCTACCGCTTGCATCGCCTGTCATGCTGTGTACGGCGAAACTTGTCCCGGTGACTTTGTCGTTACGATTGTTTCGGTTGCATGCGAACGCAAACAGCGCAGATGTGTGAACCAGCCTTGTTCTAGCAAAGCCGTCATAGGATCACAACTTGTGAAGTTTCCTGGCGCTTCTTTTTCGTTCTTTCAAGTGCGCGCAATCAGTGTTGCGAAATAAAATCACAGCAAAAGAGAAAGAAAGAATTGAATTTATTTTGGGTCAGATAAAGATCCTAGAGGTGCTCCTCCGCTAAGCGGAGCAGAGCCAGCTGATGGACGTGAGCCGCCGAGGCCAGCCCACGCGTCAGTGTGGCGAAGAGCTCAGTGCTGCCCTGCCCTGTTCTTCTATGGCCGGGCAAGAGAGCGGCGTTCCCTGCGGCCTTCAACCTCGCTTAAGTGCAATTGGACGTCTATATCTGCGGGGGGGGGGGGGGGTGCGACCCAGAAGTGTGTTTGTTACCGAAAATAAGTAACGAAATTGCGTTCCTCGTTAGCTTGAAAAAGCTAACGCGTTACAGGGCTCCGTTACCACTGTGCAAATGTAACGAAATACAGGTGTCGTTACTTGCCATGACTAACGGACGTAACTTTTGCGTTAGCTTGTTGGTACTCTATGTTTCGCTATTAGTCTATGAGAGATGTTTATAATAAACCGCTTCTGTAAACTTCGGCAACAACACACTTTCCCAGAGTGACTACATGGTGTTTATTATCGTTTCGTTACATGCGTTTCGAACATTACATTTTGTTGGATATCCAGAGCAGTTGTTCTTCGATGTCTTGGTCAGACATTTTTGCTCTCATTGTTTGTCGAATGATTCAGTCGCGACACTGAACAGCCGTTGACCGAAGCACTGATGGGACCGCCGTTTAATTTAAGGAAAAGCTGGTGCACCTGTGGAAAGCTTTCCTTAATCTTTTCAAGGGGCAAGTCAAGCCGGAGAGGAACCTTTTCTAGCTCTTCCTTGTGGGGCAGCAGAACTCGTGTGGCAGTGTTGATCACAAAAGAGAATAAGTCGTCGTCATCCTTTTGGCGTTGTTCCTGGGACCCGGTGGTGTTTGTCGCTTCCCCATCCTCTGGAGCGCTGCATGACAGAAGCTCGTCTTTCACGTGGCCAAGAACCTCATTATGTCCTGTTTCTTCTATGATCCACGCCAGTTTGAACTTCGATAGCAAAACTGCGGTAGACTAGGAGCTCCTTTCCTGCACTTCTCCTGCATCATAGGACCGAACCTGCTGAGAAAACAAAAGGTGTTTGAAATTTGGTTATCTCGTCTATATAAAATTAGTTATGAATATTTCAGTTGTGCTACGGTGCATGATACGAATGACGTACGGTACGTACCTTTTGTGGACACCGTCCAGCATGGAATCCAGCAAGTGGTCTGCAGTACGTCAGGCCGGACATGATTTCATACTCAATCCTCTTCACGAGGACGGAGAGGGTTGGCAGGATGTATCCCGTGTGCATCTGTTCGTCCCCTTGCAGGACATCCAGAGCACATGCCAGAGGCTTCGTAACCTGGAGAATATTCACCAATTAGAATATATGACCCTATTCTAGGTATGTATCAGAGGGCCCAGATTTGTAAATTAAAAAAGAACTTGCATTAGGACACTTTTGATACAATCCTTACCTTATCAGACTTGGGGACACTCGGAACAAGGTTGCTTGTGAATTTAGGCGGCTAATTAACAGAAAACTTACTAAACTGATTATTTTTAAACTGGTGGATCCTCTAAGAAACATCACACCCACTTTTAATAACCTTGTTTATTACTGATTTGGTAATTGAAGACGCGGTGTGTATTAAAAATGCGCTTCAAATTTCCGCAGTTCGCCTGAAATGTCTTTACTATTTATCATTTGTTTTTTGCTGTACGGATTGAGTTGGCTGCTAATGACACAAAACATATATTCGCATGACCTAACGTGATTTGAACAGAAAACCCGAGCTACATGGACTTATTGAAAGCTCATGGTTTTTGTACAGGAAATAGTAAAATGAAATTTAATTAATTGTGGTTACGAGTATTACTTGCCATGAACTCTAAACATTGGCACGTAGTTTCGCATATGATGGGAACTCGGGTAACACAAGGCCGCGCTACGCGCAACGAGTGAGCCGAAGAGATACAATGAGAAAAAGGACAGACTAAGGGTGGGACGTTACTATAGGACGGTATTATTTAATCGAAAAAGACTTTAGAAAAGAATGGGCTCACTCCTATGTGAATTCCGTCTTCCCTGTGTGTCGACGTTCGCTGTACACGTTCTAGAATCGAAGCATTTTGCTTTGAATTCATAGACTATATCTGAACACCTTATCGAGAAACGACCTCACCAATTTTCCGTAAAATTCACAACCATGATCCGTCAATAAAAACTTAATTTTTTTATTTTACGGAAGACAATTTTAAGTGCTCTCACAACCTCCTCACCCAACTTTCTAGAAATTCGAACAGCAGTGAGAAATCGGAGAAACGTGCTGTTCATAAAAAAAATATACCTTTTCCCATCGTTATACATCGCAATTTCCTTTTAATTTGCAGGAGGTCCGCTTGGTACACATCTCCGAGTTCCACGGACAATATTTCGCGCTATGATCTAGGACGCTTAGTTTCCCTAAACGAGGTGTACGCGTCGGAGCCCTTCTAAAATCTCTTCCGCCTTTCTCAGTCCTATCCGCTGTGCGATTCTGTTGGCTCCACCGAAAACTGCAGGATGACTTGCTCTGTAGTAGACGGCTATAAGCCTCTTCTTTAACGACGGCGGCATGTCTCATTTTTGTTTGCCTTTGGCCGGTAAGAGAAAGCTGAAAACGGGGGTAGATCCAGGTGGCAATACGGAGTGCAAGTTCGTCTGCTCCTGGCGCACCTTGTGCGTTTTTACCCCCAAATGTGCCTACGTGTGTTTGTTTCCCCCACCTCAACCAATAATTGCGAAAGCTTGGCTGCCTTATTATCGTGCGTTATCTACGGGTTCTTTATGTTACCCTTCGATTGGCCTGAGCCTCTTTGCGTTTCGATGAGCCAAGGACGTATTTTGGAACACTTGCTCGCCGTATTGATTACGGCGGACAGTGCACCTCTAATCCAGGGAGGTTGTCTGTCGTAGAGGTCATAACGCAGTAGGTAAATTATATTGGACTGTTCGACTGTTTCTCCGTTAGCCCCAAACTTTGCGTCTGGGGTTTACACAATCTTAGATGAAGAGGTTTCCGAGAGGGGAACTCGTCCTTCTTTCCTTGGCTTGCATGAAATGCGGAAATAGTTTCCTCGTCGTCAAAAATATTTCATTTCATTTAGTTTTATTTCATTTAATAATCCCTTAAATGCCCACGTGGGGCTTTACAAAAAGGGGGGCAGGCAGTCTTTGTACAATTCAGGTACACAGTAGAAACAAAAGAAGAGAAAAAAAACGAACAAAGATAAAACACAAGTGGGCTACAGGCCGTAAAAGGTGGCAAGTGCTTCTCTAAATTTTGAGATTTCCGATATTATTGCACCATTTAGTCTGGTAATTTATTCCAATTGTTAATGGAAAGCTGCAGAGGCGAAAATGTAAATATATTCGTCTTAGGATTGGATAAAAGAAGCTTGCAGGAGTTATCTAAGCGACGGGAGGTGTGAGGCGCAGGTATCCAGTATAAAGATATCTGCAAAGGAAGATGATAGTAAAATTTTTGTAGAATGGGTTAAGGCGGATTTCGTCCTACGTGTTTAAGAGAGGGAGGCCAAGTTGAGTTTTAAGATTACTGACACTAGCCGTGAACTTATAATTTCTATGAATAAACCGTACCGCTCTGTTTTGGACGGCCTCTAACATCTCTTCTAAAAATAGCTGATGGGGATTCTAAACCGTTGAGGCTTACTCCAGCTGGGGACGAACAAGTGAGGTGTATGCTAAAAGATTAGTTTCCTTAGAGGCAAGAAAAAGGTTGCGTCGCAAAAAGCCGAGTGTCTGGTTAGCTTTGCGAACGATGTTAGTTATATGGCATTCCCATGAAAGACGGCTTGTTAAGTAAACCCCGAGGTACTTATAAGTTGATACATTTTCGGTCTTATTACCGGAAAGGTTGTATTGAAAGTCTATTGTAGTTACGTTTAGTAGTGAAAGCCATTTGTTTGGTCTTATTTACGTTTATTTGCATCCGCCACCTTCCACACCAAGATTCGATAGCGTGTAAATCAGCTTGGAGTTCGCACACTCAGAGGGATTCAATATTTTGAGAATACACAACACAGTCATCAGCGTATAATGTAATTGAAGACTTAATTAGGGAAGGTAAATCATTAACGTAGATGAGAAATATTAATGGACCCAGCACGGTTCCCTGAGGTACTCCGGATTGAACTGCTATAGAAGACGAGCAACATGTTGTTAAGGGCGACGTACTGTGTTCGGTTTGAAAGATAATTAGCTATCCAGTTGATCAAAGTTTCTTCAATTTTAAGCGAACGTAATTTTAATAATAAACGGTGATGGGGAACCTTGTCAAACGCTTTTGAAAAGTCAATAAAAATAGCATGCGTTTCAGTATGAAGATGAAGATTTATATCAATGTCTGTTGTAAATTCAAAAAGCTGAGTGTCACAGGACAGAGACTGCCAGAAACCGTGCTTGTTTACAAAAAGTAGACCCTTATCAACCACGTAGTTCATAATTTTTGAATAAACAATATGCTCCATCAACTTACTTGCAACACAGGTGAGAGAAATGGGCCTATAATTCGTGGGATAATCTTTGTCCCCGCTCTTAAATATTGGGCTTACTCGAGCATGTTTCCAGTCAGGGGTACGTCACCGGAGTCAATAGACTGTTGGAATAGATGCATAGAAGAATACTGGAAACAGGTTTAGTTAATTTAAGCAATTTAGTCGATATGTCATCCGGGCCTGGGGCAGAATTATTGGGAAGGTTATCAATCAGTTTCTCGATGCCAAACGGTGTAATGAAAATAGGGTCAATCCTGGTTGCGGTTGTATATTGGGGCGTGTGGTCGGGTAAGGAAAAAGACTCTTCTGTGAAAACATCGCCAAAATAAGAGTTAAGTGTCTCACAGCTTTCTCTTTCCGAGAGTTCTTTTTCTCGCCCGAGTCAACGACGCGGGGGGGGGGGGGGTCTGATTTGCTTGGGTTTTATAGCTGACCAGAATTTCCTAGGGTTTGTTTTCAGTAAATTAAAGAGATCTACGTTAAAGAATTTATGCTTACCTTTCTTAATTTCATACTTGCAAGTCGAGGCGCATTCTCGGTATTTAGACCACGCTGATGAGGTTTTTATGAGCTTTGCGCGACTATAGAGCCTTTGTTTTTTTTACTGAGAAGCCGTTTGAGACGTTTCTTTTACGCCTTTTAGCCAGTCGTCTGGAAAGCCAAACAGCAGGAGCTGTGAAGGCCAGCCGCGGTAATGCTAGTGGCGGCGGCGTCGACGGCGGCGGCGGTGCTGCCGATACCGGTGGCGATCCAGTCTTCTGCTCCGGTGAAACTTCACGAAGACGCTGCGGTGAAGCGGGCGAAGAGAAGGATGTTATGCTTTGACCCTCCTTTTTTTGCAATAGTCGTAAGTGACTATGCCATTGACAAATTTTGCTTTACTAATCGTCGTAACACGATCAAAATGACTGTGATTTTGAAAATGTCTCTCTCGCGAGAATAAACTAGTGAATCAAATGAATAAGACTCAA
This sequence comes from Ixodes ricinus, assembly GCA_037355805.1. NCBI lineage: Eukaryota > Metazoa > Arthropoda > Arachnida > Ixodida > Ixodidae > Ixodes > Ixodes ricinus. The sequence goes on from JAZHYW010042818.1 coordinate 28,316, forward strand.
ATTCTGAAAGGGCTTATCTTCTATTATAATATCTGAGGTGTGCGTATCCCATATCGTTACCGGGTTCACCAACTTTAGACGCGATCGATCTTCCTCCCAGTATATGTTTTACTCGGATAATTGGGGGCGGCAGTGACGTCGCCATTACCTCTCCCGTCATTTGTCTGCAATGACCTTTTTCTTGTGAGAGGAGACGACTTGACATCGTCATCGTCGCCGTTGCGTCGTCGTCATGGACCTCATCAAAATGTAATGTTTTATTTTTTTATTTTTTTTTATTTTCAGATTTGCTTTGGCGATAGCGGTTCCACCTAGCGTTAAAATGAGGTCTAGCAGAGCCGAAATAACTAAAGTAAAAAAGCCTCCCTTCAGTATAAAATGTTTTGTTATATTCTTGTGAGTCTTCCTTCGGATGCACAGTGTTCTTATAATGGGCGCAAAAGTTAGGTGTTTGTTTCTAGCATGAAAAAGTAGGTGCTCTCTTTGCTTAGATAATTTTGCTCTGTACAAATGTGCAATCCCGGCGAGTGCGTTTTCATGCGATTTATGGGGACGTGTAGTAGACCACTACTCGGCCCTCGACGATCGGGCAAGAGGTTTGTATTCCCACATAAATTAACGAGACATGTTTGCGATAGGTCGATCACAATATAACTAAACGGTGTAATACCTCCGTCAAAATATACATGAAAAAGTGCGTGTCCTCGTTTTCGCGGAAGGAGCTGTCGCCATAGTTCCAGGAGTTAGTGGGCGATTCTGATATACCTCAATATAATTAAAATCATGGACTTTAAGCTGCCTGGAGTTTTCAGAGCAGCTGCGATATATTAAGTTTTTTTGTTAACCGGATTTTGAATAGAAAAAAAAAAAAAACCTCGCGTGCACAGACCTGTAAGTGACCGGTTTTCAGCAAAACGATAAATTTTAAATCGATATCGTACGCTCTTCGTATAAATGTTTTCTTTTTGTTGGATAGGAGCAGCATATCAAATATTTTTTTTATAATAGCATTTTTCACCTTTTTCAACCTGAAGTTGAAAAAAACATAATTGCACTTTAAGACAAGGAAAGGGGAAGAACGGACACCACAGAGCGCTAAGTCTTTCAACTGATTTATTTTAAGATACATTTCTTCCTCTGTCCTTGTCTTAAAGCGCAATCATGTTTTCTCACGTACAATACCAACTCGCCCAGCAATCAGCACTGAAGCCGAAAATTATGAAGAATGCTATTACCTGAGGGTATGGTTAAATGAGAGCGCCCATACCTCCAAGAGGACGAAAAATATTTGGCAACTAAAGGGAACATGCATTCAGCACTGTAATGAAGAAAGAGAAATATTGAATTTTAACAGATTTGAGATAGTGTGAGGTATCTGGAACACGGTTATGGTGCCTGGTTTAACACATGCAAGCTGTCTTTTGCATGACGGCGGATATACAGCCAAGACAACAGGTACAGATATAATGTTGTTTGTATGTTTATATAGCTGTAAGTTAGTCAGCCTGCGTTGGCGTATGGTGTCCACTGTCGATGAAAAATTTAGCCGGTCCAGTACAACAGCTAAGCTAGGGTCTGTAACGTGCACCACGCAGTAGTGGCAAAGGACCGAACGCAGTTACGATGCTCATTCAGATCGAAACGGGCAGGGGTGGGATTTGAACACAGGAACCATGGGTTCTGCAGCGCGAACTTTCGGTCCGTGTGCTCCGTGCTGATGTGCGGAGCACGTGTGCCCGCTGAGGTGTTCACGTGTGTGGAGCACCCGTCGTTGGCCCACTCGGCCACCAACAGCTTAAAGAGCCTGGCATACAATGAACGTGTGCATCGGTATATGGGTTGGTCTTCGTTCGAAGCGAAGGAGCCAAAGAGCGAACTGGAATTTGGAGAACGGTTGACGAAAAAGGATGGAAAGAGATGGGCAGGCAGAATATTCAGATTCTTATAAATGAGCAGCATAGACACAACGTGAAGGAAACTAACCCGAAGACTCGCGTCAATGTGCTGGTGTAACACCGGGGAGAAGGTGCAGACAAGATCAAGAATATTGCAAAGAAAAGTGAGGTAGAAATGGAATTCAAAAGAAAACAGCTTTAGAAATGTACAGATCGAGAAGTACAGACATTAAAAATGAGGGGATATCTGTATTCTAATTGTGCCTTTTGAAATGACTTCTCTACTACATTCTGACTCCCGACAAAAAAGAGCAGAGTTTGTGCCCGATTCTCTCAGCAAACGTGAGACTATTCACGACTTTCAAGCAAGACTTACCTGTAGCCAATACGATTCTGCTTGTCTGAGACGCTCGCGTTTTGAAGTTAAATAATGATAATAAAGTCAAATTCGCCAACTGAGATGATGAAAGATTACGAATTCTACCCGATGTTTGCGGGAAACTAGGGTACGCGTTTCTGGTTTCGCGCCGCATGCGCTTGCGAAATAGCCCAAGAGACACTGACGTGAGGCCTTTACGTAATTAACACTGGACCAAAGTCATCCTCTGGTGAACACAGCGTTGCCTTTGTGTCCACGGATTAACACGCCATTAATTGTTTCGACAGTTACGGAATGATTCCAATACAGGGCAAATTTTATGACTTTATTAAGAACATTTTTAAATTTTTCTACAGACAAAAACCTGTAAGGCTATTTATTACGAATCTCTGGCCTCTACAATTTATAAATCGTGGTGTGCTACTCCGGGAATGCATCAAGAAGTTTTCGTCCACCGATTACGAAGGGAATTATCAACTAATGCTTGTGCTGTTCCGGAGAGGAGTTTCCATACCCTGCACTGGATGTGTCCTGCTGCAGGGCTTTGTCGCATTTATTGTTATTTTGAAATAAAGATGAATCTTCTAATGAAAATGGTTTTATGTTTAATACATCCACACTTATATTGTCACGAATGACAACTGATGAGGCGGCGTATGACTGAGTGAACTGAACGTTTAATGGGGCGAACTTGTGCCCAAAACTAAAAAGGGAAAAGAAAGATAACGAGAGAGCGTCGCGGGCGTCGAAGGCGGCGAAGCAGCAAGATCGAACGCTGGGGCGAAAACTGACTGCGGCTCGCCACGCGGGGCCCTTATGTACCCGCGTGGGCTTCTGGAATAATCGGCGTGGAAGGTTCGACGCGTAGAACATTCGGGCCTAGAATAAACAACAATGTTCTCGAATTCACCAGAACATGAACTGAAAGCATAAATAAAATCCGCGGAGCTCCCAGGAATCGAACCCTGGGCCTCCGCACGAAAGTCAAGCGCGGTAACCACTCGGCCACGCACGCACTTGCTCGCTGACGCGCGTGGCAATATGCACACAGCGAAAACACATTACAATACAATGACAAAAAACAGTCTAAGATATTATACAAACACATCAGCCGACAATCTGAGATACAAAATGTGCGACGACGATACTGCAAATATAAGTCACGTTCCTGATATTGTTCGATGCGACCGACTGTCTCAATAGACACGAGCTTCAGAGCAATAAGAGCGGCCCCCTCGGCCAAGATAGTATGAACGAAGGAATGAAAATAATGCACGCTCGAGGAAAACTCGTCCTCAGAGTTGATACGAGTCATTTCTGCTGTTAACTTAATGAAGAAGCGCAGCGGCATTCCGTAACGTGTAAACTCGTTGGCCATTAACTCGGAATGACGGCGGAACAGAGCAGAAATGTCTACATCTGTACCTCGTCGTCGCGTTCGTGCAAGTGCATGACATAGCGAAGTGTAAAAATTGAAAGGCGCCGAAAGCCTAGAAAAATGAAATGCAAGCTTGGAAAGGAAAATAATTATTGTGCACCTGCGCGGGGTGAACTTGCAATACCTCGGCGGTGAGTGATTGCTAGTCTCTCACGCACGTCACACAGATGGCAGGTTACCATTTTTTTTATTTTCTCTTTCCTAATACGAGTTGGAAAAGATAAACTTGGGAACAGTGCGTTGATATTTTTATAACATGGATAATTAATTATTATTTTTCTAAATCCTTCTTCGACAGGTCTGAGAAGCGCTTTGGAAAAAATAACATCACTTTGTTAAAGGTTTCAACGTGGCGATGATGGTTGGTCCCTGCGTTGTCTTTAAACGCACAATCTCCAGAACTGGTAGCCCGCCGTCCGAAGTGATCGTAGTCATTTTGGCGAAGGTTAGTGAAGCTGGTTATTTGTGTTGATGTAACTTTTTTATGGCGTTCTCAATTTCATGAACTCGTGCTAGGAGTTTAATAGGGCTTGTCAAGCAGGTTTTTGTAATAAGAAACTAATATAAAAAAAACAGTCTCCGAGTGTTTTGTTCATTTTCCTTACCGTTCGCCGAGGAGAGCCAAACTGAAGAAAGAGTGGTCGTCTCGAGAATTTATAGAGACAGGCTTTCAGAAACCGACTCGCAATGAATGGCCAGATGACTCGACGTGGCTAGCTATATCCAGATGGGTCTAGATATCGTATAATTTTAGTTGCTGCTACCAGCCTATGAGTATAATACAACGAACTGGTTTAAGAACACGACACATAGTCGTTTATTGATTGTTACCGCTGCGCACCACGACCAAAAAACCGCCCGCGCATACCCTGCTCCGGACTTTTATCATGCAAGAGTGCCGCTCACTTTGCCAATTGGACTTGGTCACCTCATGGGGAAATCACAAGATTCGATTTCACACGCGGGAAGCCTGGTCCATCGCCTTGGATCACAAGGCTGTCCACAAACCTCCCTTTAAAAGCAAGTTGGATATGAGTAATACATTCTGGAGTGGTCTTCCTTCTGGGCCACCAAGAGTCGAGTTCTCGCAGATGAGCAAGTACGGGTCCGATTAGACTGATGAGGCTAGGGCGGGTCCAATGAGGGGGCTGTGTTGCCGCTGCTAGGTTTCTGGTTGGTGCTTAAGGCACACCCCAACTACAATACGGTGCCATGGTTACTTTCACTCCTATTGCCCCCTTCCCTAAAAAGAAAAAAAAACCGAAGAGGGCATGCATATAATGCACTAAGGGATTGTTCTCTCCCTTTCGCCGTCTTCATTGCTGTCTCTAATTATATCATGGCAGTTGCGGTGTTTCATCTACCGAGAGGTGGCCCGTATTATTACCATCTGGAACCTGGGGAACATCTATCTCTTCGGGTTAATAAGAAGGTTTTAGGTCGGAGACGATTGGGCCCACGCATTACCCAGAATTCGCAATGCACCAGCTTGTTAAACATATCAAAAAGCTTATAGCTAACGCAGTAGGGGCCCTCTCATCTCTTTGCTAGAGAGGCGGCGAAGCATCTAGCAGCATCACTCAGTGAATTCGCCTCAGCACCAAATGTCATACCTCTGACTGAAGATTTTGCATCTCGTGCTCGGCCTGCTGCAGTCTCGAGACGTCGAGGCTCTCCCGAGCTTCTTGCAAGTTCTCCGTGAAGCGCTTCCGGAGATATTCTATGACCCAGCGTAGTGGTGTGCTGCATGCATGCATGATCTGTGCAAAGAAGGCCATTTTCCGGGAAAAACAGGAGCTCTTTCTTCAATTGTATTCTATCCGGAGTAAAACCGGGGGTCTGGTTTATCGTCGTGCGGACAGCGAGTACCATGTCTGCAAGTTTGGCTGTCCAGTACTCTTCGTGTCGCTTTGTATTGCTTTGTGTACGCTTTTTCGCTGCAAACACATCTCTAGGTAACGGCTGACTCTCCCGTGAAATTCGCCTGTGGACTATAAAGCGATATCCGCTTATGCCGTATGTCTAGTGCCTTACACGCGTCTACGAACGTCTTGCTTAGCATAAAGATGTGCTTTTATTAAGGAACGTTGCGGCCAGTGTCGAACCGATATTGCTGTAGGTTCCGAATGGAATTCAGGTTCACGACTTTCAGTTGAATTCCGGTTGATTTCCGGGAGCTAAAATATCAACTGAAACCGTTCTGAAGCGGTTTAAACCGATAAAGGGAAAATATATTTTCGGTGTGGTTTACACAATAGGCGGTATTTCTCCGTGAAATGAGTAGCTATATAGTTTTTAGAGCGCAGCTCATAGGCGCCCGTTTCCGGTTGGGGCGGCGTCGCCGTCGCCGTCGGCGTAACCGAGCGTTGCATTATGGGACGTTTCCCATAATGACGTCACACGTGACGTCACCTGTGACGCTCACGAGAGTCACGAGGACGTCACGAGGGTCATGAGAAAGTAGGATGGGAGGAAGGAGGAGGAGGGCAGGAGCAGAGGAAGGAGGAAAGGAGGAGGGGAGGAGAAGGAGTGAGAAGGGAGGAGGGATCCCATTAGCGGGGGGAAGCTTTACTTGAAGACATGATTGAAATATAGTTGAATATGGATATTGATTTTATTCGTTTTGTAATATTTTGTCCGCATTCGAAATACGCGTGTAAGGTATTCAAAATATATCATAAATATTAATCAGAAAAGGTTTTAGATATACCAAAAACTATAATTCCTTCCCCCTGAGGATGCCATTTGTGTATTCAAAACCGGCTACACATATTTCTTTATATTTTTTATTTTGGATTTTGTTAGTAAATGGTGTCCCTGTAGTATTTGAAGGTACTACTACATACATCCCACAACTGCACATTAGAAACGAACACAAACACAAACACCATGACGCACTGAACACCTGAATCACAGTCCCGTTGACTGCTCCAGAGCCTTATATAGCCTACATATTGAAGGTAATCATTTGGCCGGTGACCACCTCTGCACTTATTAAGGTTCCAAGTATTCGATCTTCTCCTCGAGAGTCTGTCAGAGGGAAAACAGTGTTTTGAAGTTCGTGGACGATATCTCTTACTAAAAAGCATTGGTACAAGTAATAATAATTCGGCGCAGTCGCTAAAACAATATCCACAAAAACGGCTTCTTGAATAAATGTTATTGCTTCTCTGCATAGCACCACTCAGAACGAAGCGAGTCAAGGCAGTTTCTTCACGTTAAAATAGGTATTTTGCTTTTCTTTACTAGTTGACCATTTAATATGGTCATTAACGTCACTATATTAAAGTCACTACTCACATCACGTACAATGGTGAGTATACACATTCAGTGAACTAACATTGTGCTAACACAACCACGCTCAAACATATCTGCTCACAGCACTTGCTGAAGCTTTGAAAGCATCAGCATAGTGTTGTGGTTGTAGTTCCCGAACCCCGTTTGTGATTGGTGTGCAAGAAACGCATCAGGTGTGTTCTTGATAGAAAAAAGAAAACAATAACATAAACTGGGCTCAATTTATCAGTGCGATGCTGCACAACTAAATTGACAAACTAATAAAATGTTGTATTTAGGCACTTCAGTGTACTCCACATCTGCTTGAAGTGAACTTCTGATAGGCGAGCTTTTCAATACTTTGGTAGTTTAAGTCAAACTACCAAAGTATTGCAGTCAAAAGATACTTAGTGTATAACACAACGGTATTTACGATTTCCATGTATTTTAAGAGTATTCTGCACATATTTTGATCGCTGCATTTTTATTAGAGTTGGAGTATATTTTGCATGAAATAAATTAATATTTTAAGAAATCTATGTGAAAGGTATTTTGTGCCTACTAATTTAGTATTTACATATTTCAGAACGCACGAAGAGTACTTCAAATGAAGTTTAAATAAAGGTATTTTAGAAAATATTTCAGAAATATATTTTAGTACTAAGTAAACAAAGGAAGTGTATATTTTCAGTATATTTTTGTGTACTTACAATTATGAACTGTACTTGAAATACACTCAAATTAGAATGTGGTATATTTCAAACGTCTTAGTTCTCAGCTGAGGGGAGGAGGAGGAGGAGAGGAGGAGAGAGGAGAGGAGGGAAGAGAAGAAGGGGTCGGAGGGAGTAGGAGAGGAGGGGTGAGACGGAGAGGAGGGGGGAGGAGGAGGAGGAGGGGAGATGCCAGCTGCCCGTTATGCGAGGCAAGTGGTATCACCATTCATGAAGCGCAGGGAGGCACGTATGAAAACGCCGGTGCACTCGTTAGCCAAGTAGCCATCTACATGGGTACGGATCTGTGCTGTACCCATCGATCTCTGTGCAGCACGTCGGAACGAGGGTGGTAGGTTGCGTGGCGCCAAGGTCGGCAAGCGGCTTGCTTAGTGGTAGCTTTTTGTCGTCTCGCGTATGGCACTCACAAAATATTTTGTGCAAGACAAGAAACTTCATACCGGTCATGCAGAAAACATCCTATTGGCTCCCGAGGGACGTGCACTCGCTCGTTCTGCTGTGCCATCTCGGGGGAGCGCATTCAAGACTAATGCTAAGGAAAGCTAAAACGCCGAGCAGTCTTCGGCTTGGAACCAGAGAACAAGTAGGATGATACCGAGGGAGTAACGTGCTTCGTCAAAGTGCTGACTCGAACGCTTGTGTCGTTTTCCCGCACTTGCTCCTGCTGTCCTGTTTCCTGGCACCGGCGGAGACTGAGACAGGGCGGGCAGCTGCGGATGTGAAAACTATATTTGCTTTCTCCAGAACAAGCTGGTGAACGAGAATACCACTATATATATATGGGCGGTTTCAAGCAGAGCCGATCTCACTAAGCGTTCGGCGCATGCGTGACGCCGCCCATAACTTTGGTTCTCCGGGGCAGAAGACCGCCAGAGCTTGCTTTGCTCTGGGGCAGGGGGCGCGAGCGCGTCCGGAAGACTTACGCAAGACGCGACCATGTTATGCTGGCTGCATCTTCCGTGTGGCGCTGTAACGTTCGATTTTGCACGTGCCACGTTCGAATACAAGCAGCTGTCAGCAGCTGTAGATGCGCGGTAACAAAACGTCTAAAAAAAAGAAGAAAAAAAGAACAGAATTATGCAGCTCGCGGCCGCAGCGTCCCAATAAACATTTCTTTCATCTTTGCTTTCTTTCATAGCTTCCGCGAGCACGCATATTTCACTTTACGTGATAGCGAAGCCGAAGCTACTCTCAAAAGCGCGTCTTCCTGAACGATGCTCGCACTGCACGAGCGCGCGTGCTTGGCAGGGACGCTGAAAGCTCGCAGCTTGCTCTTGTAGCCTCTGCTACGCTGGCACTTAAAATGGAACGGAGTAGAAAAAACTCTAGTGGGGAAGCGTATTGATGCATGTTCGAAACGCGAGCCAAATATTCCATTTTTCTCGCCTGGAGCGCTGCTCAAAACTTGAGAGCTACGGGCCTATGCACGCGAGGGCTCGTGCCTTCTCGTGCTTTTACACGCGCGATTGTCCCTGGCGAGGTTGTCGCACGGTGCAAGAAGGAATCTAAGTTCCTCGATGCTATGCGGCGGCAGTGGCGTAGTCAAACTGGCCTGGTAGAGATCGGTCTATTGGATTCAGGCAACGAGGTGTCCGGTGCCAGTGCATGTTTTGTATTTGCTCAAATTTTTTATATTTCATAGAAAATGTTCCAAGAAGAACAATCTTTTCTTTTTTAATGTCCTAGACATGTTTATTTTCGAGAAAAAAAAATCTCAAAGAAGCGCGAAGGAACGACGAGGTTTTGACGGACGCTGTCGTTGAGGTGGCGTATTTAAATCACTCTCCAATCTCAAAGTATTCAAAAGAAGGCGTCTATATCTTTTTAGTGTAATATATATGCAAGTAGGTAAGACTGACATTATAACTACTATTTGTTATTTTTTTTGCTCCAATCTTTGCAAAAAATCCTAAACATGCCTCCTCGAACAACTGTGACCTAAACTGCGGATTTTGTTTTGAGTCGATTCTGTTTAGTATCGCTTTTAAAATAATACCACATGTAGAACCTTTGATTTCGCTTCCGAATTAAACAAAGGTTTGTCGTTTTATCAATAACACGTGAGTACTGCAGAAATAAATTATGAAACTGAGAGGGTTTTCACTTTTCGTTCAATTTCAGCACGCTATAAAAAAAAAAAAAAACATTTCTTTTTGTGTTGCGTTTTTTTTTACACCCCTTGCTTTTAGCCAGAACGCATTGCGTTAGAGGCATTTTCACTTGGTTTTGAGTTTTAAGCCTCTAAATACGCTAAAGAAGAGCAAATGGCGATGGTGGGTTCTTACGATTGTCGTGTCTGGTGTTTTTGAACCACTCTCCAAACTCTCGGAAAGTATTATTCAAGAAAAGAGCTTCTATAGCTCTTTATGTGTGATATATATGCAGGTCGGTTTGAAACGACATTTCAGCTACTGTTTATTATTTTGTCAAATCCAATCTTTGTAAATATCCCCAAACTATGCCTCGCGAACAGCTGTGACCAAAACTGCGGATTTTTGTTTTAAGTCGACTATGTTTAGTTTTGTTTTTGGAATAATACCACGTGTAGAACCTTCCATTTGCCTTCCACGTTATGTAAAGTTGGTGTCTTAATCGCGTACGAGTACTGAGAAATAAATTATAAAACAAACAACGTTTTTTCACCTTTTGTTTAATTTCAGCCTTATGCTCAGAAAAAAAATATTTTTTTTAAAGTTTTTGCGTTTTTTCTTTTTAACACTTTTTTGTTAGCCAGCATACATTCTGTTAGAGGTATATGCACTAGTTTTGTGTTTTAAGCCTCTAAATATGCTAAAAAAAAAGAAATGCTGATGGTAGGTTTTATGGTGCCATAGCATGTATATTTTATTCTTTATTATAATAATCTAAGGGACGTTGAATAAATACTCATATAAAATACAATAATATCGCTAGGCGTATAGCAACATAGTTTGAAATTCCAAACGTCTGAACACTATAAAATCGCAACTGCCGAAAGCGGGTTTTCAGACAATTTCCGCCGGTGCCATGATTGGAGAGGCCTCAAGCATAGAACCCTGCACGCTACATAATCTATACTGTGTTAGACATATCAAAGTATATTGACTGAGAAAACATTAGAGTAAAATACACTTTCCATCGGAAACCTAGATTTTTAAATGCGCAATTTTATATTTTTTTAATGCAGAAATTCATATTTGAAGACAGAAGATAATAATTTTTCGCATATTTGGAGGCTTAAAACTCAAAATAATTGCATATACCTCTAACAAATTGTATTCTGGGTAAAAAAAAATGTAAGAGAACACGACCGCAAAAAAATTTTTTTTTTCAGCGTGTTTAAAGTGAGACGAAAAGTGTAAACCTTTTTTATATAAATTTATTTTTTAGTGCTCGCACGTGATTAAGACACAAAACTTTACATACTGACTGGAAGGCAATGAAAGGTTCTACGCTTGTGGTATTATTTTAAAAACAAAACTAAACATGAGTACGTCTAAAAACAAAAAATCCGCAGATTTAGGTCACCAGTTGTTCGCGGAGGCATGTTTGGGGATTTTACAAGGATTGAAACGACGAATAATAAATAGTAGTTATAATGTCATCTTACCTACTTGCATATATATCACACTAACAAAATATAGACGCTCTCTTTTGAATACTTTGAGATTGAAAGTGACTTAAAAACGCCACACGCGATAATTGTCGAAACCTCGTCATTCTTTCCCACTTCTTTGAGATTTTTTCTCAGAAACTACACATGTCAGGATATTAATATAAAAAAATTGTTATTCTTTGAACGCTTATGCGCCATGAAATATAAAAATTTGAAGCAAAATAAAAAAATTCGACTGCACCTCGTTTGCCTGAATCCAAATGAAACCGCCCATATATATAACTTTCTCGAGATTATTTTAGCACGGTATATCGCAAAATCGAAATACCTCAAGAAAGGAGGAGGAGGAGGAAGGAAGGGGAGGAGGAGGAGAAGAGGGGGACGGGAGGAAGGAAGAGGAGGGAGGAGGAGCACCCTCCTCTTCAGAAGGAGAGAATTTCCCCGCCAGGGGAGCTAGGTGAGGAGGGTACGGAGAGGACGGTATGCCCTCCTCCTCCTCCGTACACCCTCCCTCCTCCTCCTCAAGACCTGCTCTCTAATTCGGCATCACCGCGAATTATAAACGTCTTAAATTGTCTTTAACCCTTTGTACCATCCACTTTTATTTTCAGGTACCAAAAATGAGAAATACTGTCACTTAAATATGACGCAACAGTAAAAAAAAAAAAAGCAATCTAGATTAACATACCAAACGTCGTGTTTCTACGACTTAACATCCACTTGTTTACATCAGGCACAAATATTTAACCTGAATCGAAAAGTTGGCATAAAGTGAGGTTGGTCACCTAAGATAGCCCGTGATTGGTACAACATTGCGTCGCAGTTTTAAAAGTCGGATCGTAGTTGTGCTCTTGAACGGAGAGGCAATAATTCCAGTGCTTAATGACATTGAATGCGCACATCGTCGCCATATATATCGTGAAACATAGTTTACAAATTATTTCACAATATGTGTGATGACGATGGAACTGGAGCTAAAAGCAAAAATATTTTTAAAAAAATGTCACGGAAGTTTCAAGATAAGCCCTTTCAGTTCACCTTTGATAGATAACACTAAGCGGCAATCACAACGCTTGTTTTTCCTAACCCACAGTGATGTAGGCGAAGAATCATGCAGAAAGGAGTGATCAGATTGTTCACCCTAATGCATACGCCCCTTCGTACTCAGATCAAAGCCGGCCTAAAGATAGCGTGTACCCATGTGAAGATTTTCTTATACAAAGATAAACTGGCATAGCCTGGCTGCTGAGTTCTCTTCTTGGCAATATGCCGGTCTGGATCTAATTCTTGCAAATAAGCATCGCCCTTGCTGATTTATGTTTTTTGTTAAATTGGACAAAGTAGCATTTGATGCTTATACTCGACGTGGCAGCTACTTCATTGGTCGGTTTCTGGCGGTCTGCGAGCGGTATCGTCATAGTTTCGCGACACGCCCTTGTGTATTTTGTTTTTGGTACAGCCCAGACACATGCGATTGCTGTTCATCGCACCAGAAAGGCAATAAAAGAATTCTTTACGTTTTGAAAAAAAAATATTTATATGTCAGGAACAGATAGTTCTGTGTGAATGGTTGAGCGTGTCGGTTTCTAATTTATGATAAGAGGAGAGAGAAACATTTAAGGCAAAGAGACAAGAGCAGACAATGCCTGTCTTGTCTGTTTGTCTTAAATGTCCCTCTTTCCTTACCGTAAACACATAGTTATTTCTATCAGCTTAAAAGATTGTTTAAGGTTCTATGTAATTACTAGATGCACGTGCCATATCAAGGAGAGAAACACGGGAAAAGATTATGCAGAGCATCTTTATAGAATTGGGGGGGGGGGTTGCATCTCAGTGATGGTGTATGTATTTAACGTGATCGGCCCTTCAAATTATGGCCTGGAAATTTGCGGATCAGTAATTAAATATCATTTTATTTTCATCATTATATTTGACTGTAAAATCTCACATAACCATTTGAGACCCGACAAGGGAGGACGATACTCGAAAATATGCCAGCTGCTGAGCCGGTCGGCGGAAACGGGCTTCTTTGTTCGCTAGCTTTGGTGGTGTGAAACACCCTGTCGCGGAGTGCTGCCGAAAAAAGAATTTGAGCCCACGTATTTGATCTGAGGGCAAATACACCAGAAATGTGCAGAACGAACGAGGGATACTAAATGGTAATTTATTATCTCTCTCTCTAGAATATTATTAAAGACAATAAATGGTGAATAGAATGTAATGATAATAAATGAAACGAGAGATGCACGCAATAAGAGATATCCCACCTAGGCGTCCACTTGCATGAGCTGGAAACTTCGCAAAATACTAATCTCTAGGAGGCTAATGATGTATTCTGCCTTGCGTGCACTTCTTTTGGGCATTCACGTTACAACTCTGTGCTTAATCATTCATGTGCTGTAACTGTTTTATTAGTCTGCCGCATATCAACAGAAAGATGCGGCTGATTTATACTGCACAACCGCAGTACCATTTGGGAATCTACTTTCGCTAGTGTTGCGAACATCGCATTTCACTAATAAACTGAACTGTTTAACATGGTTCAGCAAGGCGGTAAGTTGGGCGAGTTGGTTGAACATCTTCAAACGTGGAAACAGCGCAAAAATTTGACAAAGGACAAAGTGAAAGAAGTGCGGACAAAGCGCTGACTATCGACACCGAAGTTTAATTTTCAGGCGATCCAGAAAATAAACAGATTGAGCACAGGAAAGAACCAATCAAGACACAAAAAATATACAACCCAACCAGACAAGATTTCCATACCCCGTCATCACCCTCACACGTGCCTGCCATTCTCCTTGATAAAACGTACTTCATCCTCTCCGCAAGTGCACCAGACGGTGCGCTCACGCAATCCCTCCCCTTTTGACAATATGAAAAATGCCTCTTCAATCTCTCTGGCGGTCTTACTTTTATTGCGCGCCAAAATCGTCAAGTCATTAAATATGGTACGCATCCACACCTACTGCAATGTACCGCTTCAGTGGCCAGCAGGGGAGGGAACGGAGAGAAAGGGAATGCTCCCTCGCCCTCACGTTCACGCACACTCCGGTTTGTCCCAATGTACACCCTACCACATACGAAGGGATCTGATACACAACCCCTAGTGTCTCGAAATTAACAGCGCAAGTAGGGAATCCACACAAACACACGTCACCACAGGTCACGAAAACAATCACACTTAGGGATACATTCACATCAGACAAGACACTCACACAGCGCTGACTCACAACTCAATATATTTTAGCACTTCTTTTCTTTTACGCCTTTTCGATATATTCATGAAAGTTGGCTTCTTTTTCTTCTACATCCCATTAAATGATACTCATGTGAGCTAATAAGATAAGCTACTAAGATAAGCCAATTCTTTTTCTGATAAAGTGAGCGATGGAGTGCTTACACATTTGTCGTTATCCCTGGCAATATTTTCTGCTTCAACTATTTCTCTAGTCAGTTGGCTACCGCTTCTGCCCAGCACTGTACACCTATCTAGATGTGCCGCACATCCGCAATCACGGCAATGTAGGCCTAAATGTCCTGAGTTGGCTCTACTTGTGTAGGTCGCTGTGTTCCCGGCAGCCGCCCGCTTACACAGGCGCGCAGTCTGGCCGATACATCGCTTCCCAGAGTGCGAGGGCGAAGCATCCGCTACATACAGCCACGGAACGGCACTGAAAGGGGTTGCTGTGCCGTTCCGTTGCACGATGCAGCTCGAGCGGGAGCACCGTAGGCAGCGCGTTTCCGGCAGGCGGCAGCGTCGCCGTCGGCGTCGAGCGCAACCTCAGGTCACCGGGCCTACAGGTGCACGTGACCGCGGATGCAGCTGGCCCACCTAGCTAGGTGTACAGTGCTGGGCAGGCAGCGGCCGCCCACCGACGAGATGGTTGAACCGCTAGGCCACGTGGCCCCGGGTCACGTGAACCCCTAGCCGCGTGTGCCCCCAGCGCTCACGTGACCCCCCCAGGTCACGGGGCCCCAAACAAGTTGGCCCCTCTTGGTCAGCGTGACCCCTATTCACGGCCCCCGATGTCACAGCCAGCCCCCAGGTCACGTGGCTGCAGTCTGTGAGCCACCAGGTCCACGTGACCCCCCGGGTCACGTGGCGACCCGCCGTCCGTCCACACCTGCCGGCCCTGCTCAGAGCTGCTCAGTTCGGCATTATCAGGAGTTATGGCTTGGCTGTTCCTGACGTGATTATTGTTTTGGGGCCTATTGAGCGTGTGTTGGTGTGGATTCCCTACTATGCGCTGCTATTTCTGGACATAGACTATGCAACTCGCTCCAAGCCGCCGTTTTGTCCAACTAGTGCGCATGGTACAAAAGGAGTGCGGTAGTTGACATTGCGAATCCGCACAGGCCTCCTCGGTTAACAGCAGAGAGCACAGTCGTGACAGCTTCTGGGGTGCTGAAAACACCACTGGCACGTTATGCTGCGCACTCGCTTGACCTGATAGGAGAGGGCGTGAATATAGGCGCTTTACCGGTCTTGTTGTCGGTTTTGTCTAATCTCAGAACTGGGACGCCCCCTAAACACCCTTATGAGGGACTGCGACACCTACCAACAGCGTCAAAGGGTATCCCGCCGATCTCAGCCTAGATAGCTGAAACAATAGACTGTCCTCACACCTACTGGGTGGCTTCTCTGTTGAAGTCATGCCACCATAGGTGTGAGAACATTTCAGGTATCCCTAGGCTGAGATCAGCAGGCCACCCTTTGACGTTGATGAGTGTCCCGCCAAGAGTCCCTCATGGGGTATTTAGGGGCCTCCTAATCTGAGGATTAGACAAAAACCATTTCTTCATTCGGTGGTGGTACTTACATCCGCCCTCTCCCATCCAGGTCAAGCGAGTGGCGTAAAGTGGCGTGCCGAGTGGTGTTTTCAGCTTAGAAACTGTTGACGTATACCTTGTTAACCGAGGAATTGCAGTGATCTGTCTGATGTCAGCCACCGCACTCCTTTTGTACCATGTGCACTAGGGGCGTATCAGATCCCTTCACATGTGGTAGGGTGTACACATCAACAAACGGGGAGTGCGTGAGGCGGGGTGAGGGTGAGGAACATTCCCTTCTCCCGTTCTCCCCTCTGGCCACTTAGCGGTAAATTGCAGCAGGTGCGGATGCGTACCTCCATATTTAATGACTTGACGGTACGGCATGCAATAAAGTAAGACCGCCAGAAAAGGGTGAAGAGGCATTTTTCATTTTGTCAGGTGGAGAGTTGTGTGAGCGCACCGTCGGTGCACTGAGATGATGAAGTACGTTTTGCTCAGGAATGTTGGCCGTGGTGGCTGTTGTGGTGGAAAACTTTGTCGATTTGGTTGCCTTATTTTGACAGCCAACACCTCATTAAACACCGCCTCAGCCATTTTATTTTGTTCGCCTGATAAACGGTTGATGATGACACTTCGTCAGATATCTTTCATGTCCTTTGTCAGATTACTTGCTGTTTCAGAATGTTGTTTATCAGACCTTCTTTGTGACTTTGTCGCAGGCTGCTGGCGTCATAATTGTTTTTTTGCGGCGAAAAATCATCTTCAGTGGTCGCAAAATGCCGCTGCAGGAAAATATTAGCGCATATAGTAACAGTGTAAGTTCGGAAAGGCGTATTTCAGACTTTAAGTAACTATTGTTTCTTTAGTCCAGCGTCGTGAGGAATGGCACGAGCGTCTGGCACCACGCAAACGCGATTTCTGGCAAGAATGTTTTGCAAACAAAACAGGTTCGAATCCACGCTCTCTTGTCCAATCTTGCTCTGCCCTGTGTGGTAGATGCGGGGCCGGCTTGCAACCTATTATGCTTTTAAAACTATCCCTCCTCCTTTTTTCTTTCTTTTTTCGTTGCTCCTTCAAATAATACTTTTATTGCTCAGCGACTTTGGTATCCTCTGTTTTGAGGGGTTTCAATCGACAATTATATTTGTAACACCTGTTAACGGTTATCCTCCGCCAGCTTTGTGCTTAAAAACGCGAAAGTTTAAACAAAATGCTTAGGTGGGGGGAAGCTTGGAGAAGAACATAAAATAGAGCGGCTGTCAATGTTCGGCGACCCCACTGAAACAACAAGGATCTTTTTTTTTTCATTTATTCCACCCTACTTCTAACTTTATTTAACGTCGAAATAATACGTCACATTTAGTCCATTCAATGCTTCTATTCTCGAGGACAACTTTATGAGGCAGTTCAGCAGCAACGAACGTGTTTGTGTACCTCACAGTCGTGTAAATGTAAAAATAGGTCTTGCAACAATTTTTGTACTTTCAGTAAATGCAGCTAGGAACTAAAGCAATGTGTA
>JAZHYW010042819.1:0-26389 GCA_037355805.1 Ixodes ricinus
ACTAATACACACAAAATTATAAAATATCTCACAATTGCAACCTCATATGGATTTACACTTTTCTCAAAAACACTTGGTCCCGTCATAGCGCAGCGACCGGTCGACCCAAGGTCGGTGTCAAGGTGCGTCCGAATTATAATTCCATCGACGTGAAAAGAACTGCAAGGAAAAATAGGTTTTTATTATATGTATGGGGAAACCCACGGCACTCACGCTAAACTCCATTTCACCTTAGGTCCAGACACAGCCGACGCTACGAGCTGCTAGGACCAGTCAAACAGTGTAAAAATCACAATAGTGTGGTCTTTGTTATGTTCCTGTACAGGCTCTATCAGAGCTGAACCAATCATAAACAGAAAAGGCATAATGACTAGCGTTTTTTTACTCAGCTGTGGTTGTTCCCATTACGTCGTAGCGCTTTCTGAATGTAGACTTAAGCTGCAGCGAAGTATAGTAAACACCAGATACGGAAGCGGACAAAAAGCGGGCTAATGGGATTATGATAAATGCACGAATTCGAGTTGAAGCAATATAGCGTTGGTGGCATATCTTCGTAACGTATGAAACGGAGGCTAAGCTAAGTAAGCCAGTTGTAAAACAGTTTAATATAGCCTGTAGTGAGTTTATGCCTACATTTTATGCATTTAAACATTTTTGTTTAACGCATATTTCTCTAATGAATAAAATAAAGCTCTATGTCTTATAGGCTTTGGTTTACGATATTCTTAGGTTGTATGAGGTATATTCATCCGTACACATTATGGAAACAGTTTGAGTTATTTGTTAACTGGTTCGATTATTTCACACATTCGTTTTAGCGACATTCTTTTAAAATTGTCGTTTGATATGCACGGATTTGTATGCAACGTACATATATTTTAAGGATACATTGAATCTTTTTAAAACAACATGTCCAGTTGCGCCTGCATGTAAAGGTTTTTGTTTGCTAACAAATCTTTCTCTACAATCTTTCTCTACAACATTTGCACCACAATTGTTTGGACCCATAGCCACTATGTCTAGTATCAGGTCCAACCAAAAGCTACGTATCACCGTGCGACACGAAACAAACGTTACATCAAACACAAATATCATGCGTACAAGAGTACATGGCAAAGTCATTAAACTTGAATGTCATAAAGCAACTTTTGTTTCAATAGAGGCAAACAGTTAGATTTCTGCTTCAGATACGTGGATATTGAGCAATTAAAAAGTTAGATATCTGCTTGATATCATTCCAAACTAATGAACACGTGAATTTAACAGGTCTTTGATATAAATATTTTTACATTGTGGTAAATTAAATTAATTATGATCCGCAGCCCTCGTTTTCTTTTCTTACAGGCATTTAGATGACATCTAGATGACGCAAGGCGATCGTGCGAGCCGCAGCATCTACTTCATCTTCTTACCGTCTCCCCCCCCCCCCCGGCCAACCTCCATCAATACAAATTTTAAAGAAAGCAGAAACAGATTATGGGCTCAACTTCGGTAAGATTCATTGCATCCGAGGACAAAAAAAAATATTGATATTTGTTTCTTTTTAGCTTATCTTATACATACAATTTCTTCAAGCGTTGGTGATACTTGCGGTTCGTTAACTAGTTGCAATTCCATATAGGAGGTGTGGCTTCTAAAGAAGTGAGACTGGTGGAATATGTGTGTTTAATATAACAATATGGCCCCTTAACTGTTCACTCATTTAACATAGTCCAGTATTTTTTGGATACATAGTCAAGGTTCGAATATTTCCTTTAGCTGCAAGTGATCATATTTTAACACTTTTAACCGCGCCGCCTTCTTTTTTTTTTTCTTTATCTCGGCCACAGTTCTTGAGTTGCCATTTTCATTATTGGCATCGTTACAGTTCTCTGCCGTGTCGGTTGTCTCTCTTTTCAGTATGTACTGAAAGCTTCAAGCCCTGTCACACCTGCTAAATATTTTTCTGGCAGTCCGGCTTTACTGCGAGACATTCATTAAGTTGGGAATTCTGTATTTGAGCGTCACTTTTTCCCTTAGTTTACCTCGCAAAAACTTTAGAGCAGAATCGGGCGAAAGTTCCATTGGTTGTGTAAAATTTTTCAGATGATCGTTTTGTCAATTTGTGTAATGTCTGCGATTATCACAATGATTAAACACCGATTCCTTCAACTAATTGTATTACTTGTTTAATTGTCTAATTTTGTCATGGGGCAGAAAGAACCTCCGAATCTTACTTGAACGAGTTTCGTTTATCGACTCCGAACGGCAGCTGACTCCTTGGAAGAGATGAGCCCATGTGACGAGATAAATATATGCCTGCACACTTTGGAAACAAAGCGCGAAACACATGTACGACAAAACCGTCCGATCCGAAGTCCGATCAGGCAATACGACTATCGGACTCGGCTTGGTTGGTCATGTCGTAACGGCGTTACGGCATGCGACCGACTGTCCAGAGGTGGTGTCGGTAGTCGGATGGCCGCAGCCAAGGACGACGCAGGTAGCAGGAACGTCATGAGGACGTGACGTTTTGGGTAGTTTCATTTATCGACTCGCAACGGCACCTGACAAGTTAAAAGATTTTATCCCATGTGACGAGAAAAATATTTGCCTGTACACTCTAGAAATAACGAGACAGTCCATGTATCGAAAGCTCAAGCGCCACCGACGATGAAAATGGCAATTCATAAGCTCTGTTGAAAGCAGAGAAGCACATTTTTACTAAACGGAATTGCAGATAATGACCTTTCGGACTCGTTTTTGTATTAGAAAAAAATTGTAAACAACGAAGTATGCCCAAAAATATTTAAGTTTGCTTTTTATGAACAGCGTTTTCAAGCGCTCTAAACATTTGCATGGCATGAGAATTGAGGGTTTTTAAACCGTTGCGCGGGAAAGAGTGCTCTTACTTATTTCTTTGTATCCATGCAGTTGCGAGAGCAACAGTTTGATTTTTTATAATATACCACGTTTTTGGCACAAGTAGACGCTTTCTATATATAAATATAACATTGAAATATATCACACGATATTAACTGCATAACTTGCCGTAGTTGGTCCAACAATATACTGTACATATTTCCAGCTGTAGGTTTATACAGGTCAATGCCCAAAAAATGTGTGCAGATGGAAAAGTTGATCTATACTTTTCTTGTTCTTTTCGGATTGTCTGTAAATGGAACAAGACCAAGCTTCACTGGTCAAAAACATGCGTCCCGTTCAATTCCACACCTCTCGTTCTCATCCGTCAGTTGCCCCATTTTATGTTTCTTTGTCCACACGCCGCTGTGGCTTGAAAGCGACTCTATCACTTATTGACAGAGGCTCTAGGATACGGCTTTATCAAAATAATGATAACCAAATGTTTATGGCAGACGGAAGCCGTCGTATGCTCGCACGTTTGGTGACATGCGATCACAATTGTGCAAAAGCAAAAATTAATCCAATTAAACAAACAAAAAGTAATTTGCTTACATATGTATGATATATATTCCTATATTGCACTTTCCCATGTTTATTTCTCTTGTGACCTATTACATTATTCAAGAATGTCTAGGAAAGACGTAGAACTTCACTCTTTAAATAACACCGAAAAACGTCCATTATGTCAAAAATAAAGGTTTCTAAGACCGAAAAACGTATAAAACCACCGTTTGTGCAAACATGCAAAATTAGTTAGAACAATGAAACACAAATAAAAAGCGTAGGTGCAACAAATCTAGTTTAGTACTTTTAAAACACCGACTTTTAGAATGTCCGGCTGCAGTCAGTACAGTTTTATGGGAATCCTTCCATCCTCAACTCACAGTGAATGTTTTGTTTTTTAATTACGGATAATTACTTTTTTAGTTCTGCTTCGAAGCCAATTATCGAAGTACATCGATATTTAAACAAATCACCTACGAACACCAAAGGACGTCCACCGATTTGTTTTTAACCAAACACCCAAAATTCTACGATATATTCGCCGCACAGTATCTTGTCAGACTGGCATTGCTCATTATCGAGAAGAACGTTGCTTACTATTTGCAGTAAAACAGTATCCAATAGTTGCAATATTATTTGCATCAATAACATTTTTTTCAAGTCAAGCTGGCGTAGGACCATGATACGCATTGAATAGACACCTTTCGCCCAAATTGATGGTCTCTAATTCTAGAAAATGGCTAGACATGTCAAATATTAATAAAGATACGAATAGTTCAGTAGTTCAAAATGAGCAGGGCATTGCAATTGCTTTCACTTATCTACATTCAACTATAAAGTATAGAACAGGCGCAACTGATATTGTGCAAATAAATATTTAAAAAAAGTTTTTTTATATTTCTTAATTTGTATATATTTGTGCATTTTATGAATATAGCAAATGACGTACCTGCAAAAGACTGAGTACCTGGGTAATAACACTTAACCCGTCACTAATAAATTTCGGTGCCATCTGGATCCTCTGTACCCCATAATGATGAATTCCAAAATCCCAAATTTTTTTAATCATTGCGGATCCCCTGGATTTTTTTATATCGGTTATGGCTGTAGCCGCATCACTGCAAAAAGTCAGCAAAAGGTAATTGACATTAAAACGAAAAAGCCGTTGTTGAGAAACTCAGCTTATCTTATTTTTGCGAACTATAATTGGCACGCCGTGTATAGTGTGCCTCCACAAATTTCAAAATAAATTCTTTATGCGGTCGGTACAGTATGTTAAGGCCGTGCTATGCACGTTGTCCCCATATGATCCGTACTTTGCGCACAAAAAATAAATTAATACAACACGCCTTCAACCATTCCTGCTTAGGAGCACACCACGATAACTGTATACTACAGAAAGCCGCATTCAATATTTCGTTGCTCACAAACTCTTTCTAGTCTGGTAAAACTGAACGGATTTTGAAGAAATGAATACTGGCATATTCCTAACATGTAGACTGCCGGAAGCGATTACGATCTTAATTATAGACATGAGAATTCGCGGGATATAACCTCAAAAGATACGGTATGACTTCAAATGTGCAATTTTGTGATATTGCACTTCGTTGGGTGATACACGCTGTCTGGGGAGTTTCACGTTTACTAGAAATGAAGGCGAGTTGAACTTTCCTTCGCCCGTCAGAGAACAATGGCATCGTGGCGTTGTATTGATTTTTATATATTTAGATACCTTATACTACCAATACTTTAAGAATATATGTAAAATAAAACAAAAAAAAACATATTAAATATCCCGGAAGTTAGATGCAGAACATTTTGGTCGTGCAGGGCGGTTCCTCCTGAAAAGAACACCATTGTCAGGTAAGGCCAGGGGGAAAAGTGTACGGATGCGTGGAAGCTTAATAGAAAAAAGAAATGGCACATTGCTAGGCAGTCGTGTTGCATACGTAGTACCTTCTTAGTAATGCAATCAACGGTTACACTTTATAGCCAAGCACGTTGATGTTAGCCCGTTTAGCCTGGGATTAGACTCTAGTTGACAAACTTCAGGGTCTAACATCTTTGCTCGCGCTTTTCGTCGCTGATATTCTTCGCAGCTAAACACGTACTCACATCGTTCTTGGCGATATAATTTATCGCTTACCAGTTCCTGTAACGATGTTGTAGAGCTTATCACTTTTCCGTCAGTGCGCCCTCTGACAATCACGAGAACATCTATCTCTTCCTCGCCCACCGGTAGCTACCTGACCTCATCCGTCATCCAACAAGCGTTGAGCTTAATTCCTTCATTCTTTCCTCCCGCCAACCAAACAGCGACAAGCTTCGCGGTCAATTTTATTTTCGGATTCACAAAATGCTGATAATCTAGCGTAAAAGTGTTTACGTTAAGAAAGTGCTTTTTGGTAGAATGAAGACAGCCCCGATTCAACCAATTCGATAGCGGAAAGTCGTATCTCTCTTTTTCTGGCGTCTAAAAAAAAAAGACGAGAGCCTCTTCAGTATTCAAAACCTGTCCTTAAGCTAGAGACGAGAACAACTTTTTTGGCCTTATGGTCGCCTGGTCCAGTTTACTGGAGAATGCGAATAACTCTTCTTGTACCTAAAGCGGTCACAGAAGTTGCGGACACTAATTCTTCTTACATTACTTATGTTTTGCCTAAGGCAGTCATGCCTTGGGCAAAACATAAATTATTTCGCGAGTATACGTTTCTTATTTCAAGAGTATACGTTTCTCTACGAGAAACGCATACTCTTGAAATAAAGCTTACGTATCATACAGCAAAAGATAATCCGTGCGGCAAATATTTCAGTTCTGTGTAACAAAGAACAGCATATCCAGTCGATAGGTACGAGAATTCCGTTAGGACGAGCGTGTACGTCCGTCACACATTGTAATTCGTCAACACCGAGACCACGGCCGCCTTTCGGGAAACACGGGTTTTCGAAAAGCCAAAGCCACGCACAAGGAATGACACTGAAATGACGATTCGGCGAAGGAACGAAGCAACGGATCCGGAAAACATGGTCAACTCTTCATTCGGGAAGAGCCCACTTGGAAGAACAGGTAGTACAGATATTCCATTCTGTTTGCGGGGCGAAGTGGAGGAGAAGGGCGGATTCAAGGTCTTGAAAGAGCGGATGATTCACCACAGCCGATGGGTCACCGCTGCTTTTTTAAGTTTGTGCTGCATCTCCTGCCTCTGCGTGCTACATATAAAAAAACGCACTAGCAAAAAACAAAACAAAAAAAGAAACAAAAAATACTTTCAGCCTTTCGACTCTGATGAAGAAGGAAGAGCAGCGGGGCTGCAGCTTTTGTTCTCAGCGTTGGCTTTCCAGGCGAGCGATCTGCTCTTCTTTCGCAAGCGAATCTGAAGCGCTCGACGCAGTGAAAGTTATAAGCAATAGCCGCCTCGCGGCGGTTGCGGAACCATTCGTGGCGCTGCGCACATCGCCGCTAGTTCCGTTCCCGCTCCTCTTCCTCCAAACAAATGTTGCCGCCATCTATGAGCGACGGCAGCAACCAGCTATCCGGTTGCCTAGGCTGGAAAGTTTGCCGCGATGTATGAGCAAAAGCGGCCAGCAGACAACCGGCAAAGAAAAAAGGAACACTTTACAGCTACCGCCATTTATGAGCGTCGGCGGCAACCAGAGTGTTGTGTCGAGATTTGTTTGGTACTGGACGCGATCCTGGGCAAACTAGCCCCTAACAGCTCCGCTGTAAACACCGTCGCAACCTTGTTTTCTTTTATGCGGCCCAGTTCGTCCATTATCGCGCGGTTCCTCTTGTGTAGCACAACGAGCGCTGCTGTACTACACGACCATGCCAACCCGGCGTTAACAACATGAATCTCAAGTCTACTCGTCGTCAACGTACTGGACGTACTTTTAAAAGAAGCAAAGATGAACGTAAGCTTACTCAATAATATATTAACATGCAATTTAGATAGCGATATGAATAGACGATTACTAACAATTGCTGCACAAAACTTTTTTACCTTTAGTGTCCGAAAGAGTTGCGTTGCGTTAGCTCTCGCAACGCTATATTCTGCACCGGGTTGCAAACGTTCTATTAAAACATGAAAACGCGGTTTCGCTACGGTATATATGGCGGAGGACATACCCATAACGGATTGATTATAGAGTTGCTGAAGTGGCTGCACGATCTACTAAAACTTAACACTGATTATTTACCTTTCTGACTTGGGCAACGTGATGTTTTCAAGCGGTTTCATTATATCACCAAAAACAGTCTCATTTTACTTGCCTGCTGCAACACCAAAGGGATGGTTTGTGCGTCCTGATCACTCCCGGCACATACTTTTTATAGGAAACACGCTTCAGGTTAGGAAATAAATCAATATTCAATTTCTTTCTTACGGGTGACAAACCATGGCCGAAGATATGTTCTCTGCTTTTGCAACGAGTCTTGTTAAAACTAGTAATATTGCTTGTTTGAAAAATGCATTGAAATACTTGTGCAACAATAAAAATATTTATTACCCCTCCAAAACTGAAAATAGATTACACTGGAACTGAACACTGCAATAGCTTAGTTGCAATATTGAGCGCCATTGTACTTTATGTCAACAATGCGTTGTCAACATGATTCTTCGAATGTATTAAATTATAATTATTACATTTTAGGTAATCAGCCTAATGATATAGGTTTGCTTTGATCAGGGTGTTGAGTTAATAAATGGGGACTATTCTAAGAAACAATTCAAATAATGTATTAAGTACGAATAATATTTGCTCCGCCTCAGCGTGCTTATGCGACAAATGATGGCAGCCACCGGCCAAGTCGGATTCAAAGTAAGACTGCCATATACAGAGAGAGTGCCAACTTAGTGTACGTATAGAGGGGTGGGGGTCCGGTGTCGCTGCGTTGTATATGTGTGTGTGTGTGTGTGTGTGTGGGGGGGGGGGGGGGGGAGTTGGTTCTGCTTGTGCTACGCGTATTCTGTCTCTCCATTTATGTATGTGTATGTTCCCCGTAGCTTTCATAAGTCGGAGGAACTTGAAAAACAAATTAGCGCTTCTCCAAGAAAATTTGTTTCCGTTTTGAGCGCCACCTGGTAGAAGCAATATTAATTACACGAGAGGAGAAAGCTTCCTCTATTGGGCGAAAAAAGGTGGTGATTTTCCTCTTTTCTTAGGGGCGGAACGTTTTCTTCACGAGCAAAAATAGGTGGCAACTTTCCTCCCTTCTTTGAGGAAGAAATTGTTTCCCCGTTTTATAGGAGGACATCTCCTGCCCTCATAGAGCAATATATGATACACGAGAGTTCTTCCTTTTAGGTAGAAAGTACTACCCCCATTTTTTTAGGCAGCAGTTCTTATAAGATTTGTATGCGTGGCGTTTTTTTAAGGAGGCGTGATGCGTGAGCCGTCTCACCACGCCGCGACCTGTTTCTGGCACTCCCCGAATGCTGTCACTACACGTATGGCCCAATACCTCAGCGTAAAAAATAATGAAGATAATGGTATACTTTTAGCTAAAATATTTAGCCATGCCTCTTAAGGATAAGGGTTCAAGGCATGAACTGGTTCCTTAATGTTATGTTAAGCAAATAACTAATCATCGGGAGTAATATTTGTGACGTAGCCCTCTCTAACTGAGCTTTTCGCTCATATTAAACGTTCTCGTTAACTTGCTTTACCAGCTATTACATGTAATTATGTGTATTTCCTATGGTGAATGCTACATTGTTTTTCCGAAGCGAAGCAGGAACAATTACGGGTAGGATTAAACCAGCCTACAATACCTCACTGCGTAGCGTGCACGGAGAAACGACAATTAGGAGAAAAGTTGTCAATCTATGCTAGGTATGTCAGCAAGGCAAAAATGTGTTGTTTTCCCATATACTCTATCATTCCAAATAAAACATTTGGAGGGTAGCATCTACGAGCCTTTAATTTCTACGAGACAATCTTAGGAAACCTTTTATTGCGTCTGTACAATCGTGTCTCAAAACTCTGAAGACAGTGGATATGTGTAGGGAACCCCACATATATCCATTATAACATTAAACGAATGCATCAACTTTACTTTATTGTTTCGTTAAATGGAATTCAATCAATTCCCCTTCGGTGCGAAACGAATGAATAAACAAATGGGTGTGCAGATTACAACGACCAAGGTCCGAAGCGTAAAATAAAATTTTAAATTAACATCTTTGAGCGTACTGATAGATATTTTCAAACCCTTAATCCATCTTACCCTTCTTGGAGATACAAAATCATTCCGGAGTGCTCTATATATAAAAAACTACGAAAAAAAATGTAAAAATATAAAATTTTAGAAATTTGATGTTGATTTTTTAATTGTTTTTATTCTAGTACAAAAGTGCGCCCAGGCAGCATCTGGGAGTTCTGGACTAAAATTTGGTTTTTGTCTTGGAGTTTGGGGCCTTGAAAAGACCGAAAAAGTCGACGTAGGTCCAAACTCGACCTTCCTTGGAAAGAGTCTGGGTATTTTGGTCCTAATTCGCATAGCAAGTGCCGAGCTTAGACTTCACTGCCCGGTAGTTCGGCTGTCAACAGGCATCTCTGGGCCTAAACCGCCTAACAAATGCTAGAGTTAGGCTTTCTGTCCTGCAGTTCGGCTGATATTTGTCATTTTCTTGGTCAAAATCGCCAAACAAATGCCAAAGTTAGGTTTCACTTTTTGATAGTTCGGCTGTCATCTGGCACTTTACGGGTAAAATCACCACAAATGTTCCAGAGTTAGGCTTACTTCTTGTTGTTCGGCTCAAATCTCGTATCTCTGGGCCAAAATCGCTAAACAAGTGCCAAAGTTAAGCTCCTCAGGCTGCACACAGCACTGGGCCAAAAATTTACAAATGTCTTGGAGTTTTGGGCTTTGAAAAACTTGAAGGAACCAAAGTCGACGTAAAATATGACCTTTGTTGGCAAGATTCAGGGTATTTTGGCCCTAAATCATCAAAGAAGGGCCAAAGTTCGGCTTCACTGTCTGGTAGTTCGGCTGTTATCTGTCCTCTTTGGGCCAAAATCGCCGCACGAGCGCCAGAGTTAGGCATACTGCCTGGTAGTTCGGCTGTGATCTGGGATCTTTAGGCCGAAATCGCCAAACAAGTGCCGAAGTTAGGCTTCGCTTCCTGATAGTTCGGCTGTCATCTGGCAGCTACGGGCCAAAGTCGCCAAACAACTGCCAGAACTAGACTTACTGCCTTGCAAAAGGCCTGACGATGTATTGGACGTACGCGTGTGGTTTGCAACTTAATTATATAGAAACAAATTATTATTCTGCTCGCAAATTTTGATTTAATTTTGGGTGTCCCTTGATTTCTCAAGGCCAAAGGTGTGTTGAATATTTTGCCCCGGCTGGACCAGGCTTTGCAAACGCAGATTTTGCCAGATTGTTGAAATTCGCGCGTTGGTACTGACGTCAATATCGGGACGCGCAGTGAGACAGGTTCGACGTAGCAGAAACTGCTGCCATCTAGCAAGCGCTGGGCGAGACACCTTTGTTCACGTCTCCTCAACAAATAATATTATTAGGCGGCAATCTGCAAAAGCGAGCGTAGTTCGGCGCGCGTCTTGCATTTTTATTGAAAACTGTCAAATCCTAGTGATAACAAAAAGCGAAAGCGACAAAGGCTGTGTGGCATTGCGGGGGCTTCACAATCGGGGAACTAATACCCTAGTTACACGGGCGCTCTCAACTGCCATTGAGTCAACGACAGTTGACTCAATCGCGATCGGTTGGAGTTACTTAGCGGCGCCAACTGTCATCAAGACGCTAATGACAGTTGAGTTAAACTGAGCTCCCCTACGTCAGTTCAATTGAACGGGCCGCCCCAACGAAGGTAAAATGGGGCCTGTCTGCGAGACCGCTGCCGCCGACCATCGTTTGCGCGTCACTTACTCTTTAGGAATGCAGGAGGAGGTGTCTAGAAAGAATCGTAGCAGAAAAATTTTCGGGAGGGAATTGGTTTAGGCGTTCAAGCTGCCGCTAAAACTATCCCGGCTAGCCGGCAAGCCACCAAGCCAGCGAAGATGGCGAAGGGACCAGCTGTATAAATGGACAAATATTAGTGGGTGCACCCATCGTAGCGCATGGTAGCTTGCACCATCTAGCCTAAAATATGCGCAACCTAGCCCTGAATCTACTTTTGAGCTCGTGTAAACACCGCTAAAATGCAACAAGGTATTGATTATGGAACATATTGTACGACATGCTTATAGTAAGTAAAATGTGTGTCTCCAAGTAAATTACCTTAACAATTAGACTGAACACGTGGCACAATAACTAGTTTGGTTTTAACTTCAACTGGGTTCTAGAGAGCCTTGTGGCACCATCTCAGTTCAGTTCAGATCAATCACAGTTGGGGCCGATAACTGCCGAAGACTAAACGACAGTTCAAACCGCCCGTGCCACTAGCGTACATGAGAGAGTCCTGGCGGAGACGATTTTGTTTGTTAAATTTTATTTGAAGCATTTGACAGCATCCACCCAGACACTCTTGACTTTCGAGATCTTTCGCTCTCGCCACACCTCCTAAACAAAGGTGACATTCCGAGCCTCAGGTACGAGGCGTAGAATGTCTTCACTTTCAGTCAAAAATGCAGAGGGAGCTTAGCTACACTGTTTCATGCTCCTTCGACCTCGACTTTTCCTAAGCCTCCCCACCTGCTCTTGTGTGTCTTCGTGTGGGTGTAAGCGAGCGCGACGGCCGCATTAAGCATATCAGAAGGGTGGAGCGAAACGCGTGACCTCACTCCATAGGACGCGTATAAAAAAGTACCAAAACGCTTCGACAAAAAGTTGTCACGTGACTCTGTTGGTCGCGCTGATGAGATCTCTGTGGTCGTTGTTAGCGCCGTTTGTCATGCTATAGAAATAGGCGGGCAGCGTAGGTCCGGTTTTTGAAATGCGCTATGCAGTCTTCTGTTGCTTTCGTGCGTTGCAGACGCTACCGTGCTTTTTGGCTGTAAACGGCCGGAAAACGTCCACGCCAATTTTTCGCCAATGGCAATTTTTTTCGCCGAAGTCCGTGGAATCCTTGTGCTGTACTTGTTGGACGCGCTTCGACAAAGTTTGCTCCTTGCCGACGACAAGACGTCAGTTGAATGTGTGCAACCGTTCTTTTTACACTGTGTTTATGGGCTGCCCGAGTCGGATTATGCATCTGTCAAGCACATGATATTTTTTTCTTAGTAAGTACACTCCAAGCATGCTTTCCCCTCAATCTTGGCGTCTTTTTTTTGTTTTAATTTAATAGTTTTGCTTGGCATAAAATCAGTGTTGACTCTATTTTATAATTTGCTTTTCATTTCACAGAGATGTATGACCTCTGTAAATATCTCGAGAATATGCTGCGTGTAATAATAAAGTGATATAATAAACTTCTGGGAGCGTTTGACAAAAAGTGCGGTGGCTTAGCTCGGCAATGCCAGGATATACGTAGCGTGAGCTTATGCGCACAAAATGGAGGCGCTATCAAACAGCTCCGGTGCAGCGTCAGACCTGGCTACTCCGCAAAGAAGGCACGCGGCTGGGCACGCGGCGGCGCCAGTGCGTCTGCCGCGGCTATGACGTCACTCCTCTGGAATGCGAAGACCGGCGAGGCACGTGCGATGACGGTAGAGCCCGCGGCGGCGGCGGCTCCGGCACGCCAGCTGTGCGCCGTGTGACGTCACTGCTCCTCGCGCTTGCGCAGCACGGAGTACGGCTCATTATGAGAGCCACGCGAAACTGCTCAACCTCGGCCAGTGTAGCTAACGCTACAAAATTAGTTCGTCCGTGTATGTTATTGATAAGTGGCAAACAATATGCAAAAGTCCTATACAACACAGACTTATACGACGTACGGCCAATACGAAGCTGACGCAACGTAGAGCATTCGCACGATATTGCGCGAACACTAGACCGGGGTAAAACGACTGTATACTAGAACCTGCGTGATATCGAACGGAGGTGCAAAACTAGATATTTGAACGATATTTGAACCGACTTTCAGCCGGAACTGGCACTGCACTGCCAATCATCACCGTGCTGCTTGGGAAAGGAGATGGTGATATCTGACCATCGTGTTTCCAACGCTTATGTAATTTAAATTTCTTCTGGAGCTCGTGAAAGAGTACTTCTCTGAGCACACCAAACAAATTGCAAACTTCGGCAGGCCTCTCGGCTTTCTTTGGCCCTTTTGGCACTTCTTTGGCACTCCAGTGGCAAGCCAGAGACGAGTCAAAGTTTGGCATGCCCTGAATCTCCAAATTAAAAGTTACTTCGGCAATTATGGCTCCTGTCTGGAACTTTCTTTTGTACAACTGTGGCAAACCAGAGAAAACACAAACTTTGGCCTGTCCGAAATACACAAATTTGGCATTGCTTTGGCAGTATTGGCTCAAGTATGGCACATCGGCACTCCTGTGGCAGGCCAGAGGCAACGTACTTTGGCCCGCCAGTTAGGCAACGTACTTTGGCAGTGAAGGACGCCATGGTGCACAACATAACTGGGCCAAAGTTGGGCCCTTACGTTTGCGAGACCTTTGATCAAGTAATGCCTTTCTCTGGCGTGATACCTGGGCGTATTTGGCACAAATTGTTTCTTCAAATGAAACGATATTCCATTTGATAAATAGGTAGTTCTAGTTTTGACCAAATATGTATTTTATGCCGTAAAACGGAATGTAACCAAGGTAATCATCATCCAAATTAGGTAAATTATTTGGAAACGGTCCAGTATCTTGATGTTTTACAAGCACAAAGAAAAAACAGGAATATTTATGCATACTTGGCGTTTTTATTGTAGTTTACAAAGCAAAGTAAATAAGCATTGATTTGTGTGAAAGGTATCTAAAACTGTCCAATATTAATAAATGCAACCAGTGACGATCGCTGAAAATCCAAAATCCGCCTTTGGACCTTTTGGATTGAAAACAAACAAGCGCTAAAAATACGACGAAAAAAGTTGTTTAGTTTCACCTAAGTCTAGCATGTGAACACCATACATATTATTTTCAAAGTGTTTCAAGGCGTGGCACACTACCTGACAACTAAAATATAAACAAAATAATAAAATAAAGAAATATCAAAACATAAAATGAAGAACTGAAACATTAGACAATCATGATTTATATTTTGATTTTTAGACAAAAATTCTGTTAATTTTTAATTAATAAATATTACAAAATATGACAACTTACCACACACACACACACACACACACACACACACACACACACACACACACACACACACACACACACACACACACACACACACACACACACACACACACACACACACACACACACACACACACACACACACACACACACACACACACACACACACACACACACACACACACACACACACACACACACACACACACACACACACGCACACACAGCACACACAGCACACGCACGCACACGCACACACACACACACACACACACACACACACACACACACACACACACACACACACACACACACACACACACACACACACACACACACACACACACACACACATACACACACATATATATATATATATAAATGACTTACTAACATTCAAGAAAATTTGACTTACGTGTTTACTACCAAATTTGAAAGCAAAAAGGTGAAGCATAAATTTATCGGTCCACCTTCTCATTAAATATAAATGTTTTGCTTCGACTTTTTTACGGTGAGGAATATTTAAGGACTAGTTTCTACTGAACATCACAAAGTTAAAAAAATACAAGACACCGTTTGTCCTATTTCATATCAATTAACCGTGACATAATTATGGATATGATGGATTGAAATTTTTCGCAGATGTATTTTCAGAAATACACAATATACCGATTGATATTACCGCGCTACTCACAAATACAGTCACCGGAAGCCGTGGCACGTTATGATGACGTCATATACGTCGGTAAAATGCTTACGGCTTCCAGTGCCCATTGTCAATACGCATTTTTCTACTAGCCTTATTTAAAAATACTGACATTCAAAACGTGACTTGACATTTAAAAATATTTTCTGGTTCCATGCTTTGCTGATTTACCGCGAACACTAATGGTTCACTATAATATATGGGGTTCACAAAAAATATGTTTCCTAATGTTAATGGGGCTGACGATGTATATCAATATTGACCGTTTTACTGTTTATGCAAATTCAAAAGGAATAATATAAAACTTACCCGTAGTGTATAAAAAGCCCAAATTCAGTATTTCCTGTCCAAAGTCTATAATGGGCTCTTATGACTCGAACAAGCCATTGAATGCCACTGTATCCAATGTCAAAGATGGTAACACGCGGATTTTTATAATAGAGACTGTCCAAGAAAATGTAGTCACACACGCCAGGCTGCGTTGCAACTTTTGAAGATGCTAAGCCAAATACCGTACGTGCAGATTATTGGTTTTGAAACCAGTGGGTTCCCTGAAAAGTTAGAAAGCTTTTTTATACCATATGTTTATTATCCCCCAAAAATCACGCAATGAATTCAAACGTTTCATGCAACCCATTGCTCAAAGTAATAAAATAATTATAGCACATGGTTGATTAATATTTATTATGTCGCCATTATCATATTAAATGTTTTCGCTGACAAATAAAAAAATATTTTGAACGGCAAATTATAAAAACAAAAATCACTACAATCACTATGTACAAACATAGTGCACTACAAGAGTATTTTGCCGAGTTAGAGCTACTGATTGCACCACTGTTTACGAGCTGATATATTTGATATTATTGCGCGGTGTTGGCGCTGTTCTCAAGTTCCACGGGCTCATTAGGGGCATTTGTCACACATCTGAGCGTTTTAAGGGATGCAACTACCCCAAAAAGCCAACTTTAGAACTTTTGGCTTAATATGAATAACATTTGCAGCATAAACTAGCAGATCCGAGGAAGAATGCAGTTCAAAGTTTTATATGTCAACATGAATTATTAAGTAAGCTATGGTCGTTTTTTTCTAGCACACACTCATGTTGTTTAGGGACAATATCGTTAGGAACGAATGCGATACCGAACATTTTTATTAATTAAATATGCGAGAGAGGGCCTGGAGAATGCAGCTATGAAAACAAAATTTTACTTTCAAAAATTAGTCTATATAACGTCAGCAAGGAGCTGAAAAACAAAACAATTTATGTATCTTATATGCGGTCGAGAAAATATTAACATATTCTATCAAATATATACACAAAGTAACAAAAAAAAAACAGTTCCACAGTTACATGCCCCGTAAATTTCAGTGTGAAAATACAATCACTGATATTTTCCATATGGTCCGTTACCAAGCAATAACGTGACTAATGTAAAATGTATTCGAAAATGAGGAACGGAGAAAAACGTATTCAAAGTGCTCGAAGTTATCCCTCTTCTTTAGCAACACTGGAGGAAAAGTAATTTTCAGACAAACAATTATGCAGTTGAAAAAAATAAATCTTTCTGGGAATGCTCTCGATATGCTGGTGATGTAAATAGAAAATGTTTCAAAATCGACTTTTTTACATTTTTGGGGTAGTTTTTCCCCTTAAGATTAAACGTAGCAGAAGTCCTGAAAGCGAGCTCTGCGTTTTTGAACGAGCTTGCCGAGCACACGTACTCATAGAATGCATATGTTGTTCAAGGGAATATGCTCGCAATCCTAGTTTCGGCTTTGCTTGCCCTTATAACGAAAGACCAACGGGAAGTGTTTTGAAGCTACTATACTCCGAACTTGTGGGTTCATTTATGGTTTCGTTTGCGCGAGAAAGAATGCAAAATATTAACAAGATGGAGCCACATGGTCGCGCTAGAAACTTTGATATCAGTCCGCTGTATGTACGAAACAGAGTATACGTTGAAAACGACCGCAGGACAGATCTTCCGCGACATTTCAACATGGTACAATTGATAGAGTTGGTCGCAGAGTACAGGAGGAATGTTAACCACGTCACTTCTTACCTCAATATCCGTATAAAAAAGTCTGCAACATTAATGTTAAAAAAATACTACGGTCAGCACCAGATAGTACTTGGTAACACTGGCAGCTAGAGCCTGGTGAAAATCGGCGAGTAAGTGGTGCAGTCGCGTTAGCCATTGGGCTTATAACCGGTCACTGACTCTTGACACCGGCCGACCTCGCCTGTAGCCGGCCCCAAACAGTCCCCGAAATGAAACAACCCGACAAAGAGGTTTGGCAACGTGTTTTAAATATCCTCAATCATAACACGAGTAACACGATATTTGTCTTCACTCTGTGAAGCATCGGTTAAAGGGCATACAAAATATTTAAATATCACTTTCTAAAAGGGCACATCGTGCTTTTTATTGCAAGTAACGACAGCAAAACACTGACAATGGTCGCTATAAAATATTACGATATTAAACGGGTAATTCGCTGAGAAAAACAGTTTGCTCGTTTTTTGTCTTGACTTGAAATTTTTGAAATTGAAAATACATGTAATCGATTATTTGTTCCAGTAATTTTGTACATGTTTGATTACCCTAATCAGCAGGTAATCACCAGAGCTATCAAATTTCTTTTGAAAGTAAACTTACAAGAGGACGCTTAAGCAACCCCATGAAGAATGGAATGCGATAGCTAATCCAATAAATCCTCTCCCGGTACCCAACCGTGCAGAATGTCTCGGCGTCCTAGTCGGTAGCCTGTCTGTCTCGTAAACGAAGGGTTGTACGTTCAAACCCGCCTCCGCGTAATTGTTTTTTTTTTATTATTTTTAACACACATACATTACTTTATATTGTAAAATCCTATGAGATTTGCGGCGGCCTTTAGTTTGCATTACTCGTCATGCTTTAAATTACCCTCATTCCACGCGTGACTTTACGTTTCATGCGGGCGTTGTGGGTGTTTTGAAATTTCCGCGTGAGGAAATGTGCTGCGACGTCATGACCGTATCGACCAATCAAGATTTTCCCGTCCCACCAGCGCCTACACCGCCGCCGCCGCAGGCACTCTGCGACACGAGCTCCTAGACGCTATCGCGTTGTTAAAATGCTTTCCAAACTTTACTTTTTTCACCCTCTTTATAATGGCGCACTTTGTTTCCACAATCTTCGCACGAAGGAATTCTCGAAGCAAGTATCCGAGAAGGGGACTGCACTACCAAAATTGGTGGACTTATCAGGAGGTAATCCGCTACATATGATCCAACGATGAACAGCACAAAAGACTCGCTTTCAAACGGGCAGAAAACTACGCAGATTTGCAAATGTGTAGTAATTGGAAAGGCACTTAATATATTTCAAGTAGCGGTAACTTTTTGTTGTCTCTCGAGCGAGTCAAGTAATCTACTGAATGATGTATAACAATGTGTAATAGAAAATGTAATTGATATATTTTTCTTTTTACTTACGCGTTGAAGAAATGTTTTGACCAATACCACCTAGAGGTCAAGGCCTACACTTGACATCATCGCTGCTAGATGCAGCGGCAGGAGCGTGTTTCTGGCGACGAGGAGTGCTAGCATCGCGCTCGTTTGAGACGCTGGAAGGCGTGCAGCTTCGACGCTGTCGCGAGATGGGAAGCCCTGCATGGATGCACTAGTGCTGACGTGTGTATGTGCGGGGGGGGGGGGAGGCGTGCGGGTTTTTTTTTCTAGAAGGTATTTTTATTCTACATCTTCCTTCAGCAGTATGCGTGATCGATGATATTGCAGGCCTCATCAAGCGTGACTTATGTTAAATCTCTGTAGTCGCTCAATAGACTCGCTAGACTCATCGAACTTCTCGCGTGCCACGCTTCGCACGTCGCGTGACAAGTCGCTGAAGCTAAAGCAGGGGCCTTATTTTTGTATTACTCACCATGAGGTGTTGTTGTCGTAGTTGGCGTCGTACTTGCCGTTGTGCTTGCCGTTGTTGTGGTCATTGTAAGTAGAGTAGTCGTTGTTCTAGCTGTAGTTGGGCTGGGTGTATCCTTCAGCGACGCGGGAGATCCACTCAGCAATTCAGTCGAATGCTTGGTGTTGAAAGATCCTGTTCCTTGAACAAAAAAGTAGCAAGCGTAAGCAAGAGCTCTGGACAAGTGCCTAATATGTTTAAGAATTCACTAGCTATAACAATGGTACAAAGGCGAACATCTTAAGCTATTCAGAAAATATAAGTCGCTGCTAACTTTGGAATTTCTTTTTCCTATAAGATTTACCTTTAATACAGTGACGTACGGAGTTTTCAAGCTACCCACATACACAAAAATGTAATGGTGCAATGAGGAGATATTTAAGAAAATGAAATTCACACGAATTGATCATGATACAAGTAAATATTAGCTTTAAATTTTCTACTTTGTTTCCCAAATATGATATATTTATCTCATAGCTGCTGGTGCGAGCATATATTTTGATATTAACTTTAATATTTGCGTGGTCTAGTAGAAGGAGGCCATACACTACTCTAATATTTTCGAATGCGAAGTCCAGCTTGCGATCTCAGAGCCAAGCAAGTGCGAGTTCAAAGTTTTGGAAGGTGACCAAATCACGCACCATGCGCACGAACGCTCAAAAAGGTACCGGCCAGAAACTTTTTATTAGAACAAAAGTCGCTATACCGACTTTTGCAGGCGCGGGAGCACCGCAGGTTACAAAAACACGACCACGCGTGTTTGTCTTCCCTGATATTATGTGTTTTTCTTAAAATTTAAATTCAATTTTTATTTTTTCTAGACATAAACTGCAAAGTTCTAACAATCAAACAAAAGCCGCTATGGACAGCTTGACCTGACCCGGAAAACTGTAAGATGGGCAGCAGATAAAAAAAATTAAAACAAGAAACAATTTTGCACAGTGTGTATCAGTACGATCACATGACGTTTAAGAAATACAAAAAAAGAACATTAATGCAACGAGCAAACAAAAGCATCAATGCAATAACTTCTTCCAAGAACATTCAGCAGCCTAGATGACATTTGAGTGTCAATCGGTTTTTGAAACGAAATATACACTATCTCAATAAGAACACGTATGGGTGATTTCATCTCAAATCGTGCAAGAAAGAAATAATGTGTCCTCAAAAATTAAAAAGTGTGTTGGTAAAAAATATGCTACAACATTTTTTTTTATATGAGCACAAATGACATTTTTTTGTTCTAGAGTTTTGGGATTAGAAAGGGAAGAAGCTACGTCTTTGCATTTTTGCAGTTTTCGCGAGTGACACAATTTTGAATGTTAAAACTTTTGGATCATTTTGTTTACAACAATTTTACCTCCTTTTACTGCCTGAAGTCGTGGTGTAGAATAGTTAAAATCTTTAGGAGTGTTTTTTTTTAATTTTATGTTATGAACTATAAATTCTTGAATCTCGTACTTCTGCGAATACTAGGCCAAGGTTGAGTCGAGCTGGCTTTTGATATACAATTATTTAAGGCATAAGAAACATGTCACATGAAAGCTTGTATCTAAGTCAATTAAAACATGTATAATTTTGGTAATGCACCTTTATTTAACTTCAGTTTAATTTCTTTTAAGCAGTATTATTATTGGAAATCGATTCACTACGACAACCTACCGGATACCTCTTACTAACGCAGTTCTTCAACGTAACAGAGGCGCTCGACGTGTTGCGCATGCTTAAGTTTCTGAGATAATCATTTTGTGGCAATATGAAATTCGCACCTACTCAGAACGCAAACGAAATACCAATATGCCCACCCTCCAACCAACTGTGGCAAATTCGCTTTGGAGTGCAAGTATTCGCGTGTTAACAGCCTGAAACGTAGATTGCGACACGCGATTCATTTTTCACTGAAAATTTGCTTTTCGTGGGCGAATAAGGTATCAAGCTTTTTTCGATTCATTGGCTTATGCACCAACACGTGGCGATGACGTTCGTCTCAACAATATTGCTGTTTTTTTTGTTTTTTTTTAGAACGCATCGGCAGACGCTCCCCTTCACGCGAGTATTGTATCCTACGCACGCGCAGAAAACGCACCCCGTGAGAGCTTGGTCGTAAACACCGAGTTGGCATAGACGGAAATGTATACGCAAAGTATTGAACAGGCGTGGATTTTAGAACGTTTCATACAAGTTTCTTCAGTTTCCATATTTAAAAAAAATGTTAATTGAGAAGAAATATTTTTTTCAAGTCCAATAACACTTCGCGCTTTAAAAGAAAATCTATAAATAAAAATAGGAAATAAAATTAACCTCCTTCATTTTATCTCGAAAATTTCTCTGATAGTACCAACCAGAGCTTATTCCTAGATTTAGCTAAATATTGACATTAAACGTAATCAGGTTCATGTATTTTAACGTGCAGTGTATGTCGACATTGACTTTATGTATTCATAGATATTATGGATCTGCCTGCCTTCGGGGCGGCTCATTTATTTACGCTCGACTTTGTGTTCACTTCGAGTAGAAGCATGATTTGCAGTTCTTACGAGGAAACAAAAATTGTATTATACGTGGTGATAGCTTAAGTACCCATTAGACCCTATACTTCGTTTCAGCTTGGGTCCAGACGCAGCCGATGCTACAAGCGCG
The DNA here is from genome assembly GCA_037355805.1 of Ixodes ricinus. Taxonomy (NCBI): domain Eukaryota; kingdom Metazoa; phylum Arthropoda; class Arachnida; order Ixodida; family Ixodidae; genus Ixodes; species Ixodes ricinus. The sequence continues at coordinate 21,880 of JAZHYW010042819.1, forward strand.
AGCTCCGCGGGCTTTCAGCGTCCCTGCCAAGCACGCGCGCTCGTGCAGTGCAAGCACTGTTCAGGGTCACACGCTCGCGCTTGTAGCATCGGCTGCGTCTGGACCCAAGCTGAAACTAGAGTGCCTCGATGTCCCTCTGTTTAGGGTGATGCCATCATTTGTAGTACCCGATGCCGACAGCACGTGCTCACAGGAAAAATACAAAGAAATCGCAGGAAACAAAATGACGCTGTAGCACAGTCAACGCCACGAGCGCGTGCAGGGACACGCTCTTTCACGCGCTTGAGAACAAAAAATAAAAATAAATGTTAGAAACAAAATGGCCAGATGTCATCACCCCAAGCAAAGCGCACATGAAGGCACCCTAGCTGAAACGAAGTATAATCCTTGAGCACCATATAGTACTTGGTAGCACTGGTAGCCAGAGCCTGGAGGAAAGCAGCGAGCAAGTGCTGCAGGCTCTTCATCCACTAGATTTATAGCCGGTCACTGACTCTTGACACCGGCCAGCTTTGCCGGTAGCCGGAGATAAACAGTCACTGAACGGAAATCACGCGACTCCCAGACTTGGCAACGCGATTTCAATTTCCACGAAGAAATACATTTAAACAAGATATTTCTCTTCACTCTCTGAAGCGCGCGATGGATGCCGTATCAAATATTTATATAACACTGTCTAAAACGCCACTGATATCTCCAACATCAACCTTTTTATTTCAGCAAACGACTGAAACCACTGGTATTATTAGCTCTAAAATATTACGATTTGGAACGGCTAATTTTCTGGTGAAAACCAGTTTCTTTGTTTTTGTGTTGATTTAATATTCTTAAAATTGAAATTACCTGCAATCGATTAATTGTTTCAGTAGTTTTGTAAATGTTTCATTACCTTAATTAGGAGGTAATCAGTTCATAAGATTGCAGCTTAAAGTAAAATTACAGGAGGACGCTTAAGCTACGCCATGAAAAAGACTCTGACACCCCCAATGTTTTTTTATTCCTCATGGGATTTATTATGGTTTCGGAAGACTACCCAATTAATATTTTGATACAAAGATTACGTACATTTTCAATAACGCCAAAAAACGCAAATGGTTGAATCCGAAACCAAAACCTCCGTGCGGAGTTCAGAGAAATATAGAGAATGAGATAGAGCCGAAGTCACGTGACTACACCCTACCGTGCGCAGCAGGCGAAATGCGTTTTGGGAACCGTTTGCCGTGCGATTCCTTTGCACTTATGTTTGTTCTGCCCGCTGTTTTGTACTTCAGTATGAGTGGCTTCGTACATCGACAAGTTCGAAATGAGTAGTGAGTGCCCGTGATGAATTCCCGTGATCGGCTCCAGAAAGAATAGCCCCAGGTTGTTGCGTGAAAACCTGCCTCCCATGTCCTGCATGTGAATGCGGCTTTGTGCGGCAGAGTCTGCACAAATTTCCGAAATATCGAAGGGGTCGGGACCAATGGCTGGCTGCAATTCCTGCAGAACAGTTATCAGCACCTCGGAAAGTGGACGCTAACGATTCAAATGCTCCTTGCATTTTGTGGAAATAAACTACATTTAGTTCGCAGGTGTCAAAAACGGAATACTATACCATTTAGTTCATCGGCGTATCATCCACAACTTTTTTTTTCAGTGATAAATTTATGAAAATATATATGTAAATATCGCAAAATATATGACAAAACAAAGTTACGCCCAAACTAAGGATTGAACCTGGGCCCGCTGCGCGTGAAGCGGACATATTTTCAATGAGCTACTGGGGGAACTATTTCTGTAATACAGCCGTTCTACTGTAGGTCGCAAAGTTTGCTGCCGTCTTTCCTCCATCAAAGTCACACCCGGCTTGGATTCGGGCGGCACCACGCACTGGCCACATTCGCTCCTAGTAAAGAAATCGTTACGCGTGCATACTCAACTCCAAGTACGCACTTGTGCTTGACGTTTGCACGAGCGATGTCTACAGCCATGAGGAGGAGAACGGCTCGGCGACGTCTTCGTGCAAATCCGGTTGGTGGTCGGGCGTGTCGTACGGGATGAATATTAATTCATTTTCATCAGTCCAATACTTCTCTTTCGAAGGAAGACAAATTCGCCGGTACCACGAACGATACTTCTGATGTAGAGGCCCCACGTCCGTCGTCCGCTGCAATTGCCGTCCAGCTCGCGAGACCTACGGTCACTGATCTCTATTGTAGTAGGCTGCATTGTAGACTCGTGGCCTCGGCAGCTGGGGCCGAGTGTTACCACAAGCGGCCATTGATTGACACCAGCCAGTGCATGCGGACTCTATGGAAAGAACTAGAAAAAGTGTCGTTTCCCCCGTTTCTAAGCTTGGGTCGGCACTGAAACGTTCTGGCTGCCTTTTGATAAGGCCCGTCAAACAGCTTGCGTACAAACATTAAAACTGACAGCCCTCGCAGTTATTATCAAATATATATTTTGTGGTCGAAGGGTAATTCCGCTGGGCGAAAAATATAGTGCTGTTCAATGAGGCGAGAGTTACCAAGAGTTACCGCGGAGTCGGTGGCGGTTTAATCTCGTGCCGAAAGCACACAGGTAAAATCGCCAACAAAAATGACTATATGCTCCGTTTAAAAGAAAGACCGAACATATTAAAAAAGAAATTCCATTTTTCGGCTGTGCTATGTGCGTAAATGCAAATGACACGCCACTCGTCCAACTAAAAAGGCAAGATCACAGACTATCAGTCGACCCAATTCAGAGGTCGTAACCTTCTGTACATCCGCTCCCAGACTCGTGCGAACTAGCAACAGTATAGTTCGCACGATGTTCCTACCGCATGACCGGTGCCCACGTTATAGCTTGCTGTAAAACAAGCCGCACCATAGCTCTGTCTGGTCCTCCCTTTCGACCTTCGTTTCTTGCAGTGCGACTATGTAGTTGGTCCTGCTCTTTGACTAGTCGATACAACCACCTTCGCTTTCGTCTCTCAGTGAGCTCTCGTACATTTAAAGTCGCTATGCGTACAGGCTTTTCGAGCATGATTATTGTAAAGTGTGACAAAGCAACGCGCATGGAGCTTACACTTTGGTGCGTATTCATACACGGCAGTCCTCTGGTGCGGTGGTGTCCTATGGGGACAGCATCTCGCGGAGATAAGGTGACGAAACGCGCTGCGGACTTTGGACGCCCTTCCATCACGCCACCACCTTCCACTTCCGTTCGAGCTAGTCGTAGCCGCCGTTCCTGAGATAACTCAGCACCGGCTTCATGACGACGCTTGCACGGCAGCCTTGTCAAGGTCAGTCTCCAAGACGAGGGGCTGCTGTCCGTCGCTGCAATGTCCCTTGCATCGCTCTCTGCCGCAGAAGGCATCGACGAGTCTTCTACCAGCAGGAACAGAGGCTGCCGTCTTGAGCTGCTTCGCTCCCACGACGCTCGCCTCCTTCTGGCCGGTGTCTGGCCGGCCTTGGTGGGCTTCTCGGTCGAAGTCGCAGTGAGAGCTGCCGCTCTCTCCGCCTCCTCCTCGTTGAGAAGAAGGTCCTTCTGCTCATCTCCCGCACCACGTACCGCAGCTCGTGCGTAAAAGCGCATACAGTCCTGGCTGCTCATGGCCGTAAACGCGGCGTTCGGCACCTGGGGCCCGGCAGCCTGAAGGTCATCCAGGCACCACGACTGGGACCGTGCCGCTTCCGAAACGCAACTGGTGCGGAAGGCGCTCGAGGGTGACTCCCGCCTGGTGTACGATGTGTACAATCTAAATGGTGGACTTAGCCACCTCGAAGCCTGACAGCTTCCACCGGTCTTAGGATACGTCCTTTACCTCCCCGTAATCCTCGAAGGCCTTTGGGATGTTCTCGTTTGAGAAGTCGAATGCCACCCAGTGAGGCTTCACTCGAAGATCCTGCCCTAGTTAAGTCCACGACAAACCATGTGCGGCCCGTGACCACGAGCCGCCCCGCTCTAACCAACATGAGCTTGGCCACGGCTATATGAAGTTTGAACAGCTAGACGTGGGACATCTGTCAATGCCCAAATGCCAGCCACTTCCATGATGACACAGAGTTCTTCGAGTAGGCCACCGAACGTCCTCTATGCGGTACGGTTTTTCGGAAATGTCGCAGTTCATGACCAGCTGCCTTCTTAATTTGCATCGCCATGATGGCGAAAGCGGCCAAGAAACTCGTTAATCCTACGGAACAAAGAAACCGAGTCAGCGCGGCCGGCGTGGCCGTCATCACACCTCCGTGGGAGCCAGCCATTTTGCGTCCGCGCCAATCGGCTTGCCGGAAACAGAATGACGTTCATATGTAGGTTCCGCGTTCCATTCTTGAAAGAGAAGCTTTAGCCCACTCCTACAATTTTTTAAAGTTGATTTTAAGCAACAAACAAGAAGAAAAAGGCCTGTACCTGACGTCATCGTGGTTCATTCCAGAAACCACACGAAACGCTCAACACGCTCAAATGCGATGGCATTACGACGCTGAGGCGGCTGACGCGTGCCTCTTGCGTCGCCATGTGCTAGCTTCGCGCTCGCTGTGAGACA